>JAPMOB010219955.1:280-32627 GCA_029875015.1 Lepomis gibbosus | reverse complement strand
CGGTATACTGCACGCAGGTTTGGCGCATACAAGAAGTTCCTATACTCAAAAGACCAAGATTCCTTGCGAATAGAGCATGCAAGAACACAAATCAATGTTCCTTTTGATGGGGATATGCCGATACGCGTTTACATGACGAAATATTCGGGTTAGAAAAGGGGTACCCCAGGGGTAATATCCAGGTTTTTAAAAACCGGGTTATGAGCATATCCGGGTTTTTGCCAGTGTTTACATGGCCGTGCGCGACCGGGTTATTGTCTGCATGTAAACGTAGTCATAGTGATGAGTGTCTACACTGCCTGAATATGTAGTGACAAAACGCACTCTGTAGCGCTGTTTGTCCATTTTCAGCTACTGTAGAAACACGACGATGCAACGCAGCGACATCCATGGAAGGAGGGACCCACGGTTTTAAATGGCTCATTCTAAGGTAATAAAAACATAATGGTTTATTATGTAAGGTCTGTATACACCACTGAAAACATAGTTATGGATATTTTATTGCATTTCTCTTGCTAGATCCTCAGAAATATTACACACTGGCCCTTTAAATTGCCCAACATTAGAGCAGAAAGAAACATGTTTACAGCCTGGTACAAAAAAGCTCTATAGCTAATTCCCCCTTCATGACAACCTGTGCGCAGCAGTTAAAATCCAGCAGTGTGTCTTGCTTTATGTCACATGTCTGAACACCATCTGATCAACAACTTTGTGGAAAGCCATTCACCATCTGTCAAGGACAACTATGCTCATTACTCACACAGGTACTATGATGTCATCTTGATCTTCTAAATTATCTCCTGAAAGCATGAAAATGAATACAGAAACATTGTGTATAGTCTTTGAACACTGGCTCGCTCCATGTGTGTAGCTGTCTGAGTTGTCGTGACTGCCATCTGTCGAACAGCCTGCGCGGTGAGATG
Source organism: Lepomis gibbosus (assembly GCA_029875015.1). NCBI lineage: Eukaryota > Metazoa > Chordata > Actinopteri > Centrarchiformes > Centrarchidae > Lepomis > Lepomis gibbosus. The sequence continues at coordinate 31,704 of JAPMOB010219955.1, read as the reverse complement.
ATGGAGGAAGAGCGGCAGAGAGGTTTCTAATGAGGCAGAAAAACAGTGACGGAGCAGAGGTCGTGTGGAATGACCCTGAAGAAGGACACATACAGCGTCCTCCATCTGGACTTCATTGCTCCGTCTGCAGCTGCTCACCTGGAAAAGCTCCATCTGGCGGTGGAGATTCAGTCAGAGATGTGGCAGAAGTCCACCTGTGAGCACTGACTCTGCATTTAATCCTGAACAACACAATCCAGTAATTTGCTTTAGCAGCTACAGAATAGTCCCCCGAGTTATTGCAACAACAGGAATAAGAAAAAGCTGCTTTTTTCTGTTTAAAGGAAAAACATCAAAATTCATACACAGGATTTATGTCTTTATATTTCTAACAATACAAAGTACAATGGGCCCATCATTCAGTTTGTATTTTATCCATAAGAAATGGATTGCTTATTATTTTCTAGTCTACAGCCATGTTAATAGCTGGAAAGATGTAGTGCTCATTAACAAAATAAACATAAATGCAATCCATCCAACAGTTTGACATTTTTGGTTTAGAGTAAAATATCTCAACCTGTTGATGGAGATTCAATAAAATAATTCATCTTCATGACCATGAATTTCATAATAATGCATCTAATATGTGTTAAAGTTCTTCAGTCTGCGACCAATCAACTGACCAACAGGCTGACATTCCCATTTTATTATTGGATTTATAAAAGGAGCCACGCCCCACTGTGGCTAAAAATAAATAATGCAAACAAAACGAATGAGATTGCTTAGAAATTATTTTTACCCTTTGCACCACTATAAGTACGGACAGACACCTGAGGACAATGACCATTTACTGCAAATGGTTATAAAGAAAATCAGCAATCAATATTACCATCAACAAGTAACAGTGAGATGACAGTTTTAAAAGGCCTCCTTTGCACACGTGTATGAATGTGAATGGACATTACTAGTCAGCTGGTCACTGAATAGATGATGAATCAATAAGGTGAGACAGTTGACCTTGATCGGCTGACACGAGTTTAGAGCTGTATCCTTGAGACTTGGACTCATCTGCTGTAAGAATTAACTTGAGACTTGAATGTTGGAAGAGTTTAAGTGCAAAAAGTTGAGGACACTTAAGTCTCTGACCCATAAATATTGAAAAATGCATCTACTGAACATAGTTGTGAATTTTGGAGCTCATGAATAATTGACATAATGCGTGCAATGTCTCCATGACCTAATGCACACCTTCAGCTGCAGCTGCTGGAAACAGAATAAAATGGGCTTTAATCTAAATTCAGATTAAAGCCTTTCATTACAATTACATACTGTACACATAAATAAGTAGTTTAATAGTTTCCCCACCTCTCCAACATATCCCCTATTTTCCTTCCTGCAACCATAAAAATGCTTCTGATGCGCAAATCCCTTATTTATGTTAGTTCCTGCTTTTAGTTATTAAAAGGGATCCTTTTTATTCTTGTTAAATATTTAGGATTATTATTCACATGTTTTCATTTGTCTATTATTAGAAATAACCCATTATTATTCCCACCCATTCTGTTTTAAATAAGAGATGTGGAGAATGTGATTTAAAAAAAACAACTAATAAAATGTTTTTGTGTAAATCCTCCTACAGCTTCATGATAAATTATCTTTACAGCTGAATAAACAGTTTAAAATTACAAGACTTACAAGCAGCTGTGCATGAGTGGGTCCTTCAGCAAAGAAGTGCAGCAAGATGTGACTTCATTGACCCGCTGAGGAAAAGTGCACTCAGTCAAACAGCTTTTTCAGTCAAGGCTGCTCATGAATGGAACCTCATCCCAAGTCACATAAGGAATTTTAAAACTTAGGCTTGTTTTAAATTTAACTTAAAGAAGTGGCTAACTACAGTCAGGACTGTCAACATTACATTTAGACACTAAATCTTTCTGGTGTCTTTTTTTTCCTGCCTGTTTGTGCTTCTTGTGCTATGCCAATGAGGTTGTCTGGCTCATTTTTCATTTAGATAGGTTAAACTGTGTTCGTTATTGTCCCAGCTATTTTTTTTTCAAAAATGAATGTCATTGCTATTATACAATGTTTCTTATACGGACTGACAGTTTGGCTTGTGTGTGTATGTTGGTGTTGTTGATATTGACAAACTGTACTTGTTTTATGTTGGTCTAATCAATTTTTTAAACATTTATAGTCAATTTTACTTGTATTGGACTCAATCTGTTTGTACTCAATCCTTTTAACTTTTTAAGTGTGATATATTACCATTACCAAAATAGCCTTTTAGCTAATTCTGGCACATTATACATTTATTTATGCAGTGTGCATTGTCCCTGCTAAATAAACTGGTATTAAATAAATAAATAAACATACATGAGGACCTTACTCACTGTGAACTACAGTGTCTTCTTGCATCAGAAACTTTTGGATGTGGAGACATAAAATCTCTGTCTGGGTATGAAAACGATGAAGAGGAACTTTTCAATGTCTAGACTAAAAAGCTGTTTCTAATACTTCTTCTTCAACTACATTACATTTACTGTGTCATTTAATGATATAATGCAAATACTAGGGCTGAAACGATTCATCGATTAATTTGATTACTAAAAAGCAAATTCTTTTTCAATGCTTGTCAATGTCAATGCTTTGTTTAATCCATATAACTATATAGCACGCTGTTTCACAGGGACATTTGTTACTGCCGCACTTCGCTCTTATGCTGTGAACACAAAGTGATTATGATTCCGCTGTTTGCAAAGTGTTCAAAGTATTATTTCAAGCTGAAAGAAAACAACAGCCCTGTAATGTCACAGTCGAAAGTTCTGTCGTCTACCGCACCACCTTAGTATAAACTGTAGAGCCCTCGGGTGATGTTTGTGTTGGTAAAGCAGTTGACTAGTTGTTGGTCTGATGTTTGCTGTATGACACACTAAGAATTTCCAACAGGACTAATAAATATCTATCATCTATCAACTTAAACGATGCATCGATGGAATAATCTGTAGAAGCTTCGAGTACTAAAGTCATCGTTACCTGCAGCCCTAATAAATACATACTGAACAAACAAAAGTGAAGGTAATTTCCCCAGATAAAGTGTTACATTTATTGATTGATTTTGCTGTTTGCAGTTGCAGTTGCAAAAGGTGTGGGTGTGTGTGTGTGTGTGCGTGTTGTTGTTAAGGGGGTGTTTGCACGTAAAAATGCAAGCGAGTGTACCTGTTTGTATAAATAGATGTACTTGGTATAGAGGGTAAGCAAAGGTATTTCTTCAGACTACCGCACAAACTGCGGATAAACACTTGATGCCTTTAATAACAGTTGGATTTTGAGTGTGTGTGTGTCTTCACTCAACCACACATCCACCCGCTTCATGTGGTGTTGCTCTGAGCTCTTATCTGACCAGCAAAAGGATTTCAAACGAGCTATAAACAAACGCGGCTTCATTACCGACGGCGGTCTGACTTGGGGGCCAATAACTCCTCCAGAAATGTCCTACTCTGAAAGGCAGATTATGGTGTTGACACAAACAATGTGAAGATTACGTTCAACACGGCACTGAACAGGCTTTTGTTTTAGGCTTTTGGCGGGGGTGAATCTAAGCAAAGTGGGGGTTCGCATGTAAATCGGCAAACAAAAAGTTCTGACAGATTCACTTACTGGTGCAGTCTGCTTCAGTTAAGTTCCTCAATAATGACAACATTGCCCTTTTATTGTGGCCAGCCTAAGGCCTTTTATTGTGGCCACCTGTGCAGTCCCCATGCTGTCTGATCAGCATCTTGATATGCCACACCTGTGAGGTGGATGGATTATCTCGGCAAAGGAGAAGTGCTCACTGACACAGATTTTGACATATTTGTGAACAATGTTTGAATAAAATTGGCCTTTTGTGTCTTAGACCTTTGAGTTCAGCTCATGACGAATGGGGGCAAAGTGTTGAATTTATAATTTTGTTCAGTGTATGTATATGATGTGTATGTCGCGAGGATGAGAGACAGAGCTGCGCATTTAAATTCAATATTCTTCACTTCCTAAATGTTCCCTGGCAATTTATGTCTTTTTTTAGATATTGATAGTGGAGCGACAACAGGAAATGGGAGAAGAAAGGAAGAGAGAGAGTAAGAGATTGGGCGACATATCACTAAGGTGATTCAAACTGAGGACGTTGCGGTTCATTGCTGGCGTCAGCGCCCCCTAATGTTTGGATTTAATCACTTACTGCCTTAGTGCTCAAATTAAATGACAAGTTTGTAACTGCCCTCCAGAATGAACACATAGAACCATTTGGGAAAGTACATGGTTTAACTTAGCTGGATTGAAATAGCTACTCTTTACAAAGGATTATGGTCTGTCACAGTTTATTCAAGCGGGGAACAGGAACACAGGGGATTGGACAGGATCTGTGAGTGAGATTGGAGGAAAATGAGAAATGGCAGGTGCATAAATACATAAAGAAGTGACACGAGAAGTTGTCACATATGCATAAATAAATACGGTACCCCAACATTTCATATATAAATACAAGCAGGATGAGAACAGGTGACCTTTTCTTCACATTTGCTGATTTAGTCTTAGTTTATAAATCCCTGATGTACAAGTATTGGAAGTAACAGGATAAGGATGGATGTCTCTAATGTGACAATTACAACTTCCAGTAACACTCTCGAGCCACCTGACACTTCTGTCACACCTGTTCTGTTGCTCTATTCCGTAATTTCATTCCTCTCAAAAGAAGTATCTTCTGTTGCATTTGCATTGCTAGTAGGTACTAGCAAATGCAACTATTGTACATTGACATTTAGCATCATTATGCAACATGACAATTGACTCAACCTATTATTATATCTAGTGTAATTGTTCAGTTCAAGCCAATAAAAACTATTGCACTAAATGTGAAATCATTTAAAACTTAAACCTTTAAACTTAGAAAACTGAAGATTGGATTGTCTGTTTGAATTTTGCTGACACAGAGGATAATTGTAGTTATTTTCAAAGACCTGCAATCAACATAATGCTGGCACAAACCACATTTCAGTGCTGTCTGTTCATTTCCTCAGACAGTTTGTTTCAGAGGAATATAAATTCAGTGGCATCATGTGGCCATCAATTCTGTCTAACCCCAGTTCACTTACAAGATTTTTACCGCTTAAACAAAATGGTATCACAGTGCAATTCTCTACACTGGCTGGAGACCAGCTGCCTTGTGGTAGTAGCTGGTCAGTGAAGTATCAAAGCAAATTTTGCAGGTGCAAATGCTAATGATTTGGTTGGGCCAGAGTGTCAAAAATGCAATTTGTAACTTCAAAAGAATATTAAAATGTGTCCCATTCTGGAGAAGAAAAAACATTCTGTTCATCACCTCCCATTATCAAGGATTCTGGATTTCTGGCTCAGATCTCAAAGAGGGATAAACTATGTGTGCACTTCAAAAAGACAGTTACATAAAAGCAGAGCCAAACAACAACAACCCAGACATGTGACTCCATCAATGGGGAATGGTGACATCCTTCTATTCAATTTCAGTTCATTTTTATTTATATTGCATCAAATCAGAACATAAGTCATCTTAAGTCACTTTTCATACAGAGCGGATTTGGACCGTACTCTTTATAATTATATTCACAGAGACCCAACAATTCTCACCATGAGCTAGAACTTGGAGAGAGTGACGAGGGAAAACTTCCTTATAAGAGGCAGAATGCCCGAGCAGAACCAGGTGGGCGGCCATCTTTCTCTTTCAGCTGATCCTTCTGATTCAAGACATGACAGGTGTCAGGCTTGATTGACAGTTGCTTTTATGGCCACTTGGGGGCAGAGGAACTTCAAATTATATACAGCCCTGACATATTAAGGTTATAAACTTGTATAACATGGCCATTTACAAATTCAGGAGCAGTTCGTTCATACTTTACAAGAGCTAGGTCAAAGTTCAGTTCACACAGATTAAAATGGAATGGTTCACCTTCATAATTCACAGTTTTGAATTAAGTTCACAGCCCCCAAAACTTAACTATCTCACGTTATTTTTTCTTGTTTTTTTTGCTTGCAAAATGCTTGATTTTGACTTGGGTGCAGGAACTTTGCAGATTGTGGCTGGTGGTTTTACCCTTTGTTCATGATTTATGATCATCATTCACTTATATGTATCCCCAATGGGAAATCCTGTGCCTTCTGCCATGTGGTTAACGTTGTGAAGCAGTCACAGTTTGGTTAGGTTTAGGAAAAACATACATTGTTTTGGTTTAGACACAGAATGTTATGGCTAACAATGTGATGGTCATAATGCGCTCATTTTCAGGTTAATAATTTTATTTAGGGGTTGTACCAGAACACGTTTACATGGTTTCATTTTCAAAATACACCATATTTTTGTCACACTGCGCATTGCTGCAGCACCTCTTTTAATCCGGTGTGTTGAACGCTTCATTTTATCTACAGAGTGAAGCATCTCACTTCTATTTGATCTTTGTTGGGAGTTGCACATGTGCAGTACTTGGGTTAAATACTACTAACACATCACAAACGGAGTTGGGTTGATCCTGACAAGCTAGTTCAGCTATACATGTTCCCAAATCGGCTTTGCGACCTAGACTGGAGTTTTAGAGTGGTAGCTTACGGTAATTCATTTGTAACAAATTGATCTTTCATGCGCAAAGCTTTAATTGTGTACTGTCTCTACATCACAGTGACAACTTTATTTCCATTGATGCCTAGAGAGGCTCTAACGTTCCCCCAATTGTAAAGAAAGATGGGGGTGAGAGGAGGCAGCGAGTGGACGTCCGGTCACTGTGTGTGCTGCAGCTCAGTGTGTTTCTCCATGAATGTTTTTGAGGGTGTGCCACACTAGCCGCTAAGTGAGCATTATGAAGCAGGATGCAAAATATTAAAATGTTAATTGCTTATTATTCATCAGATTCTAAAGCAGGTTTTACAGTGGAAATTGTGGAATCATGAATGTTTTGATAAGATCAGGAACAGAAACGTGTAAATAACATCAACACATTACGCAGTGAAGTCGTGCACATTGTAAATAGGCCCTAAGTGGCCTTTCCTTTACCTTGGCTCAGTAGATACACAAACTTTGACAAAACAACATATTTGGTCTGACTGTACAGTAAATATGTTTCACAAGTTTCTCTCACAATATAAACTTCTCTTCCTGGGAAAGTTTCAACTGTCGCCAATTCTCACATCATCTCTAGAAAATCAATTTCGGGCCCATTACAGGAGGATCTGCTAGACAGAAAATTGCCCAATCTTTGCAATGGCATTTGTGGTAAATGCAGTCATTGCCTTGATAGGATCTCATGATTATTGTCAAGTGGAATTACTCTGTCTCGATACTGAATGCACCATCAGCCATTAGGTCCTCCATGCTGGACTGAACTGATGTCATTGGCTGGAGACAAATGTTCAGATTCCATTTTCAGCACGGGTAACGTCACTATAATGGATACATCCAATTTCTTCCAGGCTGGAATCCATTTGTTTGCAAGTTGAGTGCATTTAAGGCTTTTAAATCTCGGGCTCACAGGCAGCGCTTCAGGCACCAACTGTGCTCGTAATAACAAATTAAAATTTCATTAGGAGAAGCTAATTTCAAGTGGAGAAAATTTATTTGACATGTTGGATGGTTTTGGGACATTAAAAGGAAACAGGGCAAGCATATTAAAACGCCATGCTGTTTGCACACATCCTCACACGCAAATGTTACACTTATACAAGTGACATGTTTGTCCATGTAGATTACTTGATTTTGTTGCCGCCGTCTGACGCACACACACACTCCAAAGTATCTGTATTTGACTGAGGGATTCTTGTCTTTTGGAAGGGGGAGGAGGAGCTTATTTTGCCGAAATGTAACTTCACCACAATGAGCTTGTGACCCAATGTTCAAATATACCCTACCTCGTCTCCCAGTAAAGCTCCCATGAAAGCCAAGTGACTCCACCAAAACAGCACTGTCAGCACAAACAGGGCTCACATTTTGAGTCTAGAGAGAGCAAATATCTTTGCAGTGCATGCTGGGATAGCTTTCCAGGCATACAGCTCATGTTCCGCAAGAGCAGGGAACAAAAAGTTACCTATCTATGCAAGTGAAGGCCCTGTTCACAGAAGGATCAGCCTTCCTAATGGAAAAGTAACAGCTGATTTGTTATTTCTCTGAACTGTTGGATTTTTGTTGATTTTGCTTCTGAGATTTATGCCCACATCGCATGATGCAAACAAAATACAGGTTAGCTGGTGACTGCCTAAGAGTTTCATAACATCTAAATTGACAATCCTACACCACCACCACTGTGGCTGAGCCTCTGGTATTTTCTTAAGCTGCTTTCATGCATAGATCCCGCAATAAATGTGAAAGGATATCCACCACATGGCTGTCAACCCTTTATTTAGGATTCTCCCGTATTTTACCATTCCATCCCGCTGTCCTCCCATTTAAATATTTTCCCTACAAATCTCCTGTATTTTTAACCCTTCTAAGGAATTATAAACCTCGCTGGGTGTATTTTACATGTTTTCAACATTTCCCTCCAGTAAAGCAGGCGGCACAGTATGTAGAACATTAGCTATAACAGTAATGAAAAGTCAACGGCACCTAGCAATAAAAGAAAAAAAAATAACAGTGGGATAAAGAGGGAAGGATGGACAATGCAGCGCTCTACAGAGGATTTCACTCGCATCTTTCCCTAAAAATAAATATTTGCAAAATGGAAAAACGATTTATGAGCATGGTGTGCGAGTAAAGACTACAATCTACAGTAATTTGTTTTGCATGAATGGTTATGATTATCGACAAGTTAGTACTTAATATAGAGCAGACTGTTTTTCTTGTGCAAGGTTGTAATGAATGAAAACAAACCACAAAAACACTGTTACGTGTAATACAACAACGGCGTGCTGGAAATGGCTTTTCATACAGACCTCGTGAGAGAGTGGTGATTTTAATCAATGGATCATGCTATTTGTTTGTGCATGTGACCAGATGGCCACCTTTTGTAAGTTTCACCTGTTTGAAATGGATGATGCAGGTTATGCTATTTCACCCATAAATTGTACTGTGTGACAACTGGAGGGCCCTCTCATCTCCCTCCTACTTGAAGTCCACTGTCACCACTTCCAGTTGCACTCAAACTCTCTCACACACTTCTGTATCAGTTGATAGTCAACGGCATGCTACTGAAAATCCCTACAGTAATATTTAGAATTACCCCAGAGTTACAGTCCATAATACCAAGTCGTGAACCACATTACTGACGATGACATGATGACATGGCATCAAGGGAAACAGGAAGCTGCCTGACAATCAAGAGGACACTTTGAATCCAGGCACCATATCCTCATTCTCATCTCCAACCTCTTTCGATGAGTGGAATGGGGATTAATAGCACTGGCTTGTTTGGTCCACTTCAGTTCACACTCATTATGATGTTGAGAATGTTCAATGTACTGTGTGAAGTAGATATGTAGAGACTCGCACATGGACAAAAATGTATAAATACAATATTTTTTATGATTTTTTCCCCAGTCAAGAATCACTGCGTTTCAGCCCTCAGTTCTTTTAATTTATTATTGGACCATCATGGATTTGTTTTTGCAAACCAATGAGCAGAACTGCTACAGTAGATGGCAGTATATTTATCTTATGTTTACCTTAATTTGTCAGGTATATTTTTAACTTAATTACTCCTAAACAGTTTGGCGCACAGGTTTACACAAGGACAGCAGCTCTTAGTGTCAGTGCCCTATCCTATCCAGTTTGTATACTTTGAATTAACACCTACACACACACACACACACACACACACACACACACACTGTGTACATCATGTTGAAAAAGGTATACCTGTGGTGCATATTTCAGACTTTGATCTGACAACTACAAAAAGAGGCATCTACACAGCCACTGAGCAGCTTCACTAGAACAACAGGGGGTTAATTATATTGCTCAAGGACAGTACTTTAAAAAAGTGGAAGGATTGGCTGGAACAGCACACAATCAATACTGATCCTTTTCAATGACTGCACATCGAGCGTCAGCCATACACACCTAACATAGGGTGTTTGATAAAGTAAAGAATATTATTTTGTATTTGTTCATATTTGAAGGTTTTCTCTGGAACATCTTGGGTGCAGAACAGTTATCCTTTTTGTGTTGAAAACAGACCATCTTAAACCTCTTGAGCCCAAGTAATTTTATGCATTTCGTGAAGTACTAGGTTGAAAACAAGAATCTGGATCCTTAGTTCATTAGAAATTAGCCTTTTAATTAAGCCTTTTATTGTGACAGTATTTTTTAGCTATTTTTGTTTTTATTTGTGTGTTCAGGATCAGTTTGCAGCAGACCATGAAGCCGGGATGAAATGTTACCCACAGGTTGGGATTTTGATTTGGTGATTGCCAAGTGCAAACCAGTTAAGTCAGCTGATCTGAAGCTACAGCACCCTTAAGTTGTTCGCATCACCTATACTAAAGCATCTCGGCTCAACTTCAACTTGCCTCAGACTGAAGCTTTTCTACAGAGAGGCCTGCATATGAAATAAAGAATTTGACCCCGAATACGTCCACCCAGGTCCCGGGTGACCCAAGTCTGATGCTGTGACACTGCCACAGCCGCGATTTTTCCATTAGTGCATGACAGTGGGGCCGTTTATAGCACCGAAGCCCCGTGGAGAAACAGGTTAGCTGTAATTATTCAGCTGATAGGTTATGAGCAGAGCAGGCCTGTCACACCTCTCCTGGCTCCCCTCAGAAGCCAGGAGGACCATTTGGTTATTAGTCACACTGGCAGCAAGCGTCTACCCAGAGAGGGAGAGAAAAAGCAGTATTAGTGCTGAGGGATTACATACTCCATAGGCATTTAATTTAGCTCCAGACTCAAAGGCATGTGTGTGTGTGTGATAACAAGTCAAACCTTATCTCCAACCCTATACATTTGACTAATATCTCTATTAAAGTAGTTCAGTCACATGCTAATAAGCTGCTCCCAGCCTTTTCAGGAATATATTTTACATTCTCAAAGTCAGCTTTTATCAAATTTTACTGGAAAACCTTTTCTGTTTGATTCATGGTGGGCAGCAATTTTCTTTTTTTATTATTGTATTTCACATTTTAGGTTCATATCTGTCATTCTGATTTTCATATCTCAAGAGAATTGGCTGTGCCTTCACTGGCTGATAAAATCATGTAGGTGAGCAGCTCTGAGATTTAAAAATGAAATGGATTGTCAGTTAAGGTGCACAACAAAAGAGTAGTGGCTTTTAACATCACAAAAAGGTAAAATAAACAAGCACAATCACTACTATTATTCAGCATGCAGTCTAATATCGAAACAAAATTTCCTTTTGTGCTCGGCTGCTTAGCTTTAATGCTACAGCATTTTTTACCTTTTAAAGGAGCAATCATCATCTCCCATGAATGATGCAGACAGGAGGATGATCAGAAGAGTACTTGTTACATTTACTTATTTGGCAGAGACTTTTAACTTAAGCAACTTACATTTGAGGAACAGCATAGTAGCATCAATACAGCACGAGATCTGCAACTGACAATACATACTAGTAAGGGCAGCAATAAATACTAGTAAGAGCTAATAGCACATATAAATGGGGAAAATACCTAGGGAAGGACAGTTAACAAAAAATGTAATCAATCCAAGAGAATTATAAGGGGGTAGAACAAGAAGGGCACAGGAAGGAGGTTAGGGGTTAGAGGTGTTATAAGAGAAAGTTTTCTTGGATGATATGACTTTTCAAGAGCTTCTGAAAGTTAGAGAGGGACGCCCCTGCTCTGATGGCATGTGGTAGCTCATTCCACCATCATGGTGTCACAGATGAGAACAGCCAGGACTGGGATCGCTTTGTACGTAGGTTTTTGGCAGAGCAAGGTGGTGTTTGTTAGAGGAGCGCAGTGGCCGAGAAGGAACACAGGCTTGTATTATGGAGTTTAGGTAAATGGGTGCAGACGCAGTAGTCACTCTGTATGCAGCATTATTGACTTGAATTTCACTGAATGCCTAGGAAGCTAGTGGAGGTCACTGAGTAATGGAGTGACATTAGTCCTTTTGGGCTGATCAGAAACAAGATGCGCTGATGCGTTCTGAACCATTTGTAGGGCTTTCATCGTACAAGCTGGAAGACCTGCTAGGAGGGCATTGCAAGTCAAGTCAAGGCGAGAGATAACCATGGCCTGTACCAGAAGCTGGGTACTGAATAAGGTAGGGCCTGATTTTTCTTGCGTTGTATAGATCAAAGCAGCATGACCTAGAGACAGCATCAACATGGTTTGAAAAGGATAGCTGGTCATCATGACTACCATGTTTCTCACTACCCTGGTTGGAGTTATGGTTGAAGAGTCAATTTGTAGTTTGATGTTATAGTGGATAGATCGCTTAGTCTTAGAGAGGTTTAGTTGAAGGTGACAAGCCTTCATCCATGAGGATATGTCCGAGAGACAGTCCGTGATCCACACCAAGACGATGGGGTCGTCTGGCGGGAAGGATAGGTAGAGTTGCATATGGTCTGCGTAGCAGTGGTAAGAGAAGCCATGGGGGCGAATGATCAGCACTAGTTTGTTGGTGTAAAGTGAGAAAAGGGGCCTTAGCACCGAGCCTTGTGGAGAGGCAGTGGGAGGAAGATAATTATCCTTGCCACAAAACACTGTAGGAACGCCCTGAGGCCACAGGAGTGGTTTCCTGAGATGCCCATTGCGGAAAATGCGGATAGCATGATCCTGTGATTGACCGAGGACTGGGCTGCCGCTTTAGCTGACTTTAGGGTTTCTATTACACACGACAGAGCCATTTCAGTAGTGTGGCCAGTCTTAAAATCAGACTGATATAGATCTGGGAGGTCATTCTGTGAGAGGAATTTTGAGACAACTTTGAAGACTGCCTGTTTGATAACATTGAATCGAAAGGGTAGAAGTGAAACTGGACGACAGTTGTAACCCGAGCACTTTTGAAAGTGGTTGGGAAGGTTCTTGAAGACAGAAGTATTTGGCCTAGTCCACACAGACACTGGTATTTTTATAACAGGAGTATTTCCTCCTTCGTTTAAAAAAATCTGTCCACATGAAAATGTCACAAGACAAAAACACAGGACAACACTACAACCGGCTTCTCTGAAAATGCTCCCTCTCTGCACACCACTTCTCTCGTACCTGGCTTGGTACCCTCCTGCTGCTGCCGTTACTCCTGTTCTCAAAAAGACCTGGATGAACTCAACAACTACCGTCCGATTTCCAACCTTCCCTTCATGAGCAAAATCCTGGTCACTGTTATGCTGATGACACACAGCTGTATATCACCACCAAACCATCCACTCAGCTTCCCCCTCTGTCACTTAAATGTCTGACTGAAATAAAAACCTGGATGTCATCCAATCAACTCAAGCTAAACAGCAGCAAAATGGAGCTAATGGTAGTGGCTCCCAAGCCACTGCTCCTGAGGGTAGGTGATCTACTCCTCAAACTGGATGGTTGCTCCATCTCTCCATCCCAAGAGATCCGCAACCTTTGGTGTCATTTTGGACTCCACCCTTTCCTTCCAGTCACATATCAAACTCATTACCAAACCTACTTTCTACCACCTCAAAAACTTCTCCAGACTTTGACCATCACTCTCACTCTCAGACTAGCAGAGCCACTTATCGATGCCTTCATCACCTTCCGCTTGGACTACTGTAATGGTGTCCTGTATGGGGTACCCAGCAAGGTTCTGGACAGGCTACAGTATGTCCAGAACTCAGCTGCCAGGGTTCTCACACACACACACTAGGTTGTGGCAGCACATCACCCCTATCCTCACTGAGCGTCACTGACTCCCAGTCAAATTCCGCATCACCTACATAATCCTACTCCTTACCTATAAATCTCTCTATGCCACTGCCCCCCAGTGCCTACTGGACATTCTACACCCCTAAAAAGATCCAACATGCTCCCTCTCTGGACACCTTAAAAAAACTCCTAAAAAGACACCTCTTCACAAAGGCATTCAACCCTGAATGACTTTTTATTGCTCTGTCTCTGCAATTATGTGTAAAGCGTCCTTGGGTCTTGTGAAAGGCGCTATGTAAATACAAGTTGTTATTATTATTCACAAGAAAGTATTTAATCATAACAATGTTTTTTATTCTAGAAGATGTTGGCCTAACATAACATTTTGATAACCTTCTCTAAAAGTTCTTTACTGCAGTAGTCAAAAGAAAAAAATAGAGCTTTCACATAAATACATTTACCGTGTATAATCCTTCAATTAATACTGTATTGCATTTCCATTCCACTGAAAATGTGTGAAAAATATTGCAATCAAACACTCTCAACCACTTTAAAAAGCCATCAAAGTCTGACAGCTTAAAAGAGTGCAAACAGGATGGATCAAAAGTGCAGCCGTGGTACTCATTGATGATTTTGTTGTCAGGTCCAACAGCATCTGTTTCAAATTTCAACTGAAGTGTGTTGAGCTTCAAAACATTTAGGTGGAGAGATGTAGGGTTCTAGTTGGAGGCGCTAACAAAATAAAATTCAGTAAACATACTGGATGCGGCTCCTCCATCGCTTTGGAAATCCATTCGCTTGTCCATCAAATCAAATCACGTTCAGTCCATTTCCTCTTATAACCAGGATAATTACTATAATTGTTCATAATGCATTATTCAGGGCCTGGACTACTTATGGAGAATGTTTTTCAAAATGTATTAATAGACCTGCACACATTATTATTAGTACTTAAAATGCATAAAATGTACATTGGAAGGTAATGTACATTGGTAAGGTTTTGAACAACCAACAGAAGTCAACCTCAGCACAAAGGAATCTCTGTTCCAAGCATTTCTTTCTTCTAAGACTAATGCTGTGTTCCAGGCAACTGGGAAAATTCCGACCTCCAACTACTTAATTAAAAATATAAATACTATCATATAGTAAAAACGTGTTTTGCATGTAAATTGATGTAGAAATATGTTGCTAGGTAGCCGGTTACAATTTCTAAGTCATCTTCTTTGCACAAAAGTTTTGCAAAAAAAATGCCACAACATTTAAAAACATCAGGAAGTATAATCTACATACTTCATTAAAACGGCCTTAATTTTATTTAACACCATGGATAATGCTGAGGGTGCAACTGGGTGTCCAGAGTTTTTCAGCCATGTTTTTCGTTCACTTTCGGCGTCAGGCACCACCATGCACCAGGAATGCTTTGAGGTCAGAAGTCGGCTTCACTAACTCAGGCCTGAAGTGGAATGTAAACTGCGACCAGAACAAATGAGGAAAACTTCCACGGTGAATAAAAAAGGTTAACAGTTTATGAAAAAGGTCGCTAAGTGAGGGCTGCATGATTTCTTCAACACTGACATCTGTACACCAACCTTCGTGTATGTAGAGACAGAGTCCGCTCCCCCTTGTTTTTCCTGTGAGCTCCGTTATGCGATCCGCATGGAAAAGATGAAATCCCGGAAGGTGAAGTGCGCTGTCTGGGATGTGCAGTGCGAGCCGGGACTCGGTAAAACAGAGGCCGGCAGATCTGCAGAAGTCCAAGTTAGCTCTGTTGAGGAGCAGCTGTTCATCCATTTTGTTGGTCAGAGAGTGGACATTCAGCAGGTGGATAGAAGGTAGAGCAGTGCGAAAATCCTGCTGTCTCAGTTTAATCAGTGCGCCAGCACGCTTCCTCCTTCAGCGTCGCCGGTATATCCCGAGCAGAGTTGCTTCTCCTCCAACTAACAACTCCGGCAAAGGCACCTGTTGGGAGACATTTACTGACCAGAGCAGGAGAACAGACATTTCCCAGCATGGCCATGTTTTCTCTGAAAACGGGAAACTGATAGCACTGGTGGCTCGTTACGATCCCCTTACCACAGGTTTTCCTGGTGTTCCTCTGCTCAACCCAGTGCACTTCCTTCAGACATGATCATTTACTTTGGCTCCTGTATTTCTCATTTCAAGCGCTCTGCTGATTTTGTTGTTGCCACAATAAGAACTGTGCAGTGGCCTCTATTTTGTTCAGCCCTGCTTCTCCCTTTGGGGTTTGGAATGAAATCTTTGTGCTGTTCTATCAAATCAAAACAATCCCAACTGTACTTTGAACCGCAAATCTGTCTCTGCACCAGTGGAACTAAGACAAATTAACATGCATTTACTTTTCTCGGTCAATAAAAATGTTACATCAATTTTGAGGCAATTATTTTCCTCACAGATCAAGCTATATGTGACTTTGCAGACAGACAAGCGTGTTGCTGTAAATCATCATGAGCAACACCCAGGCACTTGTCACTTTTCTCCATTAGTGAGTTTTTGAACGAGTGCCTCTGGTCGACTCGTACCAAATCAAAAGGCCCTGACAAGGACAACAGCCAGAGGGCCTCATGTGATTTGCAGCGAGGGCATTTCCCTCTGGCAGTGAATACAGATTGCAAACCATGGCAGAGATTAAACTACAATTCCTCTTTAGATTGGAGTAATTACTCTACTGTCAGAGCTCACAGCTGCAATATTTCATTCACGGAAACGTGCAATTCATCAAAGTTCCGTTATGAGTTCACTTTAAACATCTTTAGGGTGACATCTAGAACAAAACAGGCTCTATTGAAACAACACAAATTTACTGAAGCTGTACAGTGTGCACAGTGTTTGTGTGTCTGATAGCACGAGCTGCTATCCTTCTCGCTAGTGATGGGAATTACGGCTCTTTGAACGGAGCCAGATCTTAGGACTAGGTCTGATGGCACCCGTATTAAACAAGATGGTGTCATATCAGTCTGCTTTGTCAGTGAACTTTTTACTTCATTTTACTTACTTTTAACCCTCTGTATGAAATGTGTCATGTAAATAAAGTTGCCTTGCCTTGACTGCATTGATGAAACACTTATTAGAAAATATTTTAACTCCGCCCAGCTGATGTGACACCAGCGTACACCAGGATAGTAATCTAGTGGACCCACTATTGCACAGTGAGTTACAGACAGTTTTTGACTAAAGTGTTAACATTGCTGGTACACTGCTCACATAAAGGGGAGTGGATTCAGGGTAGGCATGTCATGAAGATTGATCAGAAATCTCTGTAAAGGTGGCTACATTGATCATCTACCACAAATTCATTCATTCTAAGTCTCTGTGACTCAGAGCATCAGCCTAATCTTTGGAGTATACATATAATATCCAAATACAGCACTGGCTGCCGTACGAACATACCAGAGGAAAGCGAGGCGCTGCCCTCAGGCAGCAGCTGGCACACATCTGCTTACAGCCCACTGATAAATCATTAAGCAAAATGTCAGTCAGACAGCTGTGGTTGCAGCCGGTGGGTCAGATACTCAGGAGCAGCACCCACTATGTCGATACTGGTGACCCAAGTGTGTGAGTGTATATTTTTGGGCCTTTGTACACAGAGGAACACATCCCTGAAAGACAAAATGAGAAACTAAAACAAGTAACAGCTGACATCAGATGCATGATGTTGATGGCTAATATATTAGATACTCAGTGTGTGTATGTGTAAATAATCATGTGTGTGTGTGTGTGTGTGTGTGTGTACTCGTGGGCAGATTGTGTTGACATTGAATCTGCGTCAGGGTAAAACAGCAAATACAACACTCTTCTTGGACTGTACTGACAACCATCAGAATGATTCCTTAAATAAAAATGTGTGCCCTTAGTGTGCAAACAGTGATGGACAAAAAACTTGCAACGTGCACCATTCATATTTACAACAAGAAAAAAAAAACGTTAGCTGAAGAATCTCATTTGTTCAAAAGAGTGTTTGAACAAATGACCAGTTCTGTTTTTTTTTCTCTTGAGGACTCTCTATCAGCAAGACAGGTGAGTTACCAGCAGAGGACGGGCACTCTGCTGGCCACTCATCTATTGCAGCTGGTCTATCTGTAACCAGATTCAACACATACATAAATACATGAGTATTACTGTGGGCAGTTGTTACTTTCATTGCTTCATAAACATAAAAAGCTAAAAAAAAACCAAAACATTAGACCAGCAAAGATAATCAAATGTACTAAAATTCAATATTATTCAAATGATTTGTACTGAAGCCCAGTTAGGAAGACGTGTCATTTTGTGGGCCTCACGGTGTCAATAAACAGCCAGGAGGATGTGTGAATACACATTTGTACAATATTTCATTATTTGTTGAATGAAAACCTCTGATGTGACAGCTCCCAAGCACTGTGACACCATAGGCTGTCACCAACAACAACTACAACGCAGACAGCTTCTTCAGCACAGCCAATGGCTTCTTTAACCACAGACAATTTCACACATGAAAGATTAACACCCCAGCAATGGGAAATCCATCCATCTGAAGCCTTTGAGGTGTAAAAGGAGCAAAAAACACTGCCAGCCTCTGAGGTACGGACGCTTGTCTGAGAATACAGATGGTAGCAGCCTTGGAGGTATGGATGGTGGAATGAATGGGAATACAGGTTCAGCAAGCCTCCCAGGAAAGAATAAATACAAATCCTTCAGCCTTTGGTGGTACAGATGTAGAGGAAAAAAGCCTCTGGCCACACACACACACACACACACTATAAATACAATTTTTCTACATAGAACCAATGAAGAATATTTTTACTGGTCAGCACAAACATTTTAAGGATTTCAAAAAACAATCTCACTTACTCAGTTCAAATGTGTGAGACAGGTTTTTTTTGTCTCTCACACTTCCTGTAACAATGAGGGAAAAATAGAAAAACAGCATCGGCCCTTGTCAGAAAACAAACATGCATGGCTTGTTTTGTTTGAACAAACGTCTTGCAGTCATGCAAATACTTTAAAGGTTCAGTGTGTAATATTTAGGAGGATCTTTCTCTGAAATCTCGCAAGAGAGTTGTTGCAGGAAGATGACGGTGGAAGTGTGGGTCAGAGTTGGAGAGGAGTTTGTTGTCTTGCGAGCAATGCATCTAAGTTCACAATAAACTGCACTTCCTTATATACAATATTTTAAAATTGATGCTTTTCTGCAGCATTAATGACTGGGAAATGACATGATGTATACAAAAGAACTGGTATTGCAAAGACCAAAGACTCACGTTCACCAAATATTTCATGTTCTCAAAAAGCTACAGTATGAACAAGACAACTTTTATTGGTGTCTAGATTTAGGAGGCAACTGATTTAGATTTAGTTGACACAAAACATACATTCATGCAAAAAATTTCCCATTCAACGCAGCTCCTGTTCCCATTGGCTTTCAGGTCTGTCGATCTTCTCCATGTCTGCTAGATAAAATATGTATGTGCACATATGTAGCTCATGCACTCACCCACAGACAGACAAACATACTCCCCTGTGTGAGTGCCAAATTCAAAGCTCTGGGCTCTCCAGGTAAACCAGAGTTCAGCGATACCATCTGTTACATGGTGGCTTCACTGCAAAGTGCGTTCCCATATTGCATGTGTGTTGAAGCAACCGAGAGATGGTGTGACAGAAGAGGGGTGGCTAGTGCATCAGCACGCCTAAACTACAACCATAAGGCAATAGTAGTAGTAGTAATTTCCAAACCCCAAATGAGTATGGAAGCAATTAACATTTTAATAGGATGTAAAAATTTAAGTAAAGCTTCAATCACTGCATTCCCAGTTTCCAGTATTTGTTAATTTAAATGAACACGTAAATGAACACGTCATGTAGCACATTTGCATCTTGATCCATCTGAATTAAAAGTGTAACTGACGCTACGCCCAAAAGTATGTGGATACTGAATATTACGGCCGTATGCGATAAACATTTGGACGAAAACAATGGCCATTGATCTGCTGCTACAACAGCCTCCACTCTTCAGGGAAGGCTTTCTACAAGATTGTGTATCCGGACCGCAGGGATTTTCTCCCACAAGAGCCATCTCAGTTCAAAAAATATTGGATGGGTTGAGGTCATCACGCCACCAATTTTAAATTGACAAACACATTTTGTAATGACAAACTAAACCTTTAATTCATTGGTCAATTTTATTGTACTTTTATCTTATTGGTCACTTTCATGCTACTATGAAAATATTACAGCTGGTTCAAGAGAGTGGGGTCCTTGCAAAATCGAACATTATTCAGGCATAATGTGACTGTATTTATTTTTCCTATTCTACAGAAAAAGTCTCAAAGATCAACACATCAATTGGAATCGACGTGCCGATGACCCCTGCTGTAACATGAAGATTCCCCTTAATTTAAAATAGCGATACTTTTTTCCATACAGTGATTCAATAAGCTCAGTCATTAACTAAGAAAAACGAATGTTTTTAATTTGGCAGTTCTCATATAGTTTATTGTACAACCAAATGAAAACAACTTTCAAAAACTTTCAAACCTCCATTTTAAAGTGAAATATTTTCAGTCCGTGATTGATTAGAAGAATCCATTACTTACTGTGGTTTACACAATAACTGCTACTAAAGTAAAGCTTGCAAAATCACTGTCTTGATGTCCAACGAGTTTCAAAATTGCTCACAGTGGAGGCAGATTTTATAGCAATTGAACTCTTTAAATATTTTATTTTAAAAAATAAAAAAAAAACTTGTATTTGTTTGACAGGTTGGGCCACAGCATGAAGAACAGGTTCCTGGAAAAGCATCACTTAGTCCTTACTGCAGTGCATGTGAGGTGAAACCCCAGGGCTTTGGTAGCTGTTAGTTAAGTGGAGGAGAATAAAATGTTTATGTGAATTTAAAAAAAAAATCTAACAAATGTTACAAGACAAAAGCACTTCATTTAGAGCAATTCTAAGCTAAAAGTGAATGCAGTGAATACATCATTTTAGAAAACTGAACAAATTGTTTCCCTCAAGGCTATGAAGATGAAATCATTTCCACCAAAATACACAGATTTTTCATCAGACAGTTAGGTTTACATCCTGTCATACTGTCCCCTGTACGGTCCTGTATTGACTCAGAGTCACGCTAGGCAAAGCCATAAATCCTACAGAAATGCATTTTCTTGTGTCTTCCTGTACCACAGAAGAACATACTCTACATTTCTGGTGGATGGCTTGACGTGGGCAACAAGGACTGTAAACTGCAGAGAGCTACAGAAGGGCAAACTTCATAGACTGAGGTGAAATTCAGGTGAGCTGTGGCTGCACTGATTAACTTTAATATAAACTAATATGTTTACTCACTGCACACCTCACTGTTTTACTATTTGCTTGTTGTTTTCGGTCATTATCTCTCATGTTTAGGGCAAGGCCACTTTGACAAGCACACATTTACTGGAGCATCATGACCAAACCCTATGGTGCAATAATAATAAGGGGTAATTAATTAGGGGTAATTAATTAAGACAATAACAATCACATCTGTTATGGGAGTGAAAGTGCTTTGTTATTATTTTTTGCCTTTGGTATGAGTGAAGAGTGCCTGGTGTGTTCAGGTTCTTTCTGTCTGTATGTTCTCCCTTTCTCGCAGTGGTGTTACACTCACCTGGTTACCTTCTGCAATCACACACCTGACCAGCAATCACCTGCCACCTATATTTAAGGAGAGACCAGACATCCAGTCCCCGCCGGATCTTTAAACCATCTCAGTATGTCTTGTTGTTTCTGCTGACCAGTTCATGTACCTTGAACTAAACTCTGATCTTGATATCTTGCTTGCCTTGTTTATCTGCCTTGCTCAACCAACATCTCTTTCTGCCCTAATAAATGATCTATGGCCAGCCTGGTATCGAAAGACGGGAATATGAATAACATGCCAATTTCTTAAGTCATTTCTCGTAACTAATAATCAAACGTAAATCATTATTTTGTGTCTGAAGTCCAGTACTAATTTCCCACCATGCGTAAGAGCTCCAGAAGATAACATGGATAACGTGAAGTATGGAGAGGAAGAGTATTTTCAACAACCAAATGTAGCTGTGGATGACTGCTTGATATGTAAATGGGACCTACAGTATGAATGTTTCATTCAGGCTTGGCTGAGGTAGGGTGTGCAAAGAGGGCAAACAGAGCATGAAATATACATCATAACTGTGTGTGTGTGTGTGTGTGTATACTGCATGTCTCTGGGTAGGCAGTGTAAGTTAATGAGTGAAGCGTGTTTCTCTGTGTACTCAGTGAGAAAAGTGTTGAGGTTATCACCAGTGCCGTTGGACACAGTATCTCACAAAAGTGAGTGAGTACACCCCTCACTTTTTTGTCAATATCTGATTACATCTTTTCATGTGACAACACTGAAGAGGTGACACTTTACTATAATGTAAAGTAGTGAGTGTACACTTTGTATGACAGTGTAAATTTGCACAGCCATTAAAGAGGTGGTATTCTGTCTTTTTCTCTCTCTTTTATTGAGTTATAAACCTTTTTTGTGCTGTAACAGGTTTGCAAAGTGAAAAAGCCCAAAGTCCAGCCCAAAGGGAGGTCCCATCTCCCACAGAAAACTCTGCTCTGAACTGCTTGAAAACAGCTCGTTTCGTAGTCCAGACACTTTCCTTTCATACCTGTGACGTCACAGGGACGCTCGCCAAGCAGCTATTCTGACACGCCCTTAAAAGCACCGGTGGAAACAGTGAGCTGCAGCACACAGCTCTCCTCTTCCTTCCAAGCACTAGCTACCCTCCAGGCAGTCAGTGGACATAAAGTTGTTACTGTCATGTAGAGACAGAGCTCAGTTAAAACTTTGGATGAAAGATCCTTTTGTTACAGATTAATAACTCACCACTCTGAAACTCTTGCTCCAGTCCATGTTGCCATGCTGGTCGGCAACATGTACAGCTGAACCCGAGCTGTTTACCGGCTTCTCGCTGACCCGTCCTTCTCTGCTTCTAATTGGCTAGTAGTCCTTAACTAGGAACTACGCGTGTGCAACTCCCAACAAAGATCATTTAGAGACAAGATGTATCACTCCATAGCTACAACGAAGCCTTCAGCACACAGGGTGAAAAGAGGAGCTGCAGCAATGTGCAGTATAACAAAAAAATATGGTGTTTTTTAAAAATGAAACTGTGTAAACCTGTTCTGGTACAACCTCTAAATAGAATTTTGAACCTGAAAATGAGCATAACACCACCTCTTTAATGTCTAAACCGCTGGCAACAAAAGTGAGTACACCCCTAAGTGAAAATGTCCAAATTGGGCCCAACTGGTAATTTTCCCTCCCCGGTGTTATGTGACTTGTTAGTGTTAAAAAAGAAGAAATGCTCTATGTAAAGATGGCCTAGACCATAAGATTGCTAAGACCCTGAAACAGAGCTGCAGCACAGTGGCCAAGACCATACAGCGGTTCAACAGAACAGATTCCACTCACCTCACCACGGTCGACCAAGTTGAGTGCACGTGCTCAGCGTCATATCCAGAGGCTGTTTTTGGGAAATAGATTTATGAGTGCTGCCAGCATTGCTGCAGAGGCTGAAGGGGTGGGAGGTCAGCCTGTCAGTGCTCAGACCATACGCCGCACACTGCATCTGCTTCTTGTGAAGATGATGCACAAGAAAATCTGCAAACAGTTTGCTGAAGACAAGCAGGCTAAGGACATGGATTACTGGAACCATGGCCTCTGGTCTGATGAGACCAAGATAAACTTATTTGGCTCAGATGGTTTCAAGTGTGTGTGGCAGCAACCAGGTGAGGACCACAAAGACAAGTGTGTCTTGCCTACAGTCCAGCATGGTGGGAGGAGTGTCCTGGTCTGGGGCAGCATGAGTGCTGCCGACACTGGGGAGCTGCAGTTCACTGAGGGAACAATGAATGCCAACATGTGCATCATGGTAACGACCCCAAACACACCTCCAAGACGACCACTGCCTTGTTAAAGAAGATGAGGGTAAAAGGCGATGACTTGCCAAGCATGTCATCAGACCTAAACCCTATAGAACATCTGTGGGGCATCCACCAGCTCTGTGATGTCGTCATGGAGGAGTGGAAGAGGACTCGAGTGGCAACGGCAGTGCTGGAAAATAATGGTGGCCGTACACAATATTGACAGTTTGGGTTCAAATTGGACATTTTCACTTAGGGGTGTGCTCACTTTTGTTGCCAGCAGGTTAGACATTAATGGCTGTGTGATGTGTTATTTTGAGGGGACAGCAGGTTTACACTGTTATACTGTTACACAGTTATACCACTTTTGTGAGATACTGTCAGTGGAGTTTTTTAGCATTACGCAGTTAGGCAGCAGCAAATGCTCAGATCACACAGTTTACATCTGGTTTATAAAAATGTAGATAAGAGTCAGAGAGAGGTCACTTATACTGCATAAATAATACACCAATTAAAAAAGCCCATGTGCTGTAAAAACAGACCATTTTAAAGCAGCTACATTCCATATTTATGGCATTGTGAAGGGATTTGCTGATAGTGATGAAGCTCAGCCTTACAAAGCTTAATCGTGACATGTAGCTCATGTTTAGCAATCAACTTAGCAAGGTGATGTCATTGTTATGTTCACAACTTGTTTGTGCTGTCCCCTAAGTAGCCACAAATCTGTAATTGCAAGTGGAACAACAATTAAATTGTATTTACAATCATAATAAAACAGAGAAACACAATCACGTTGTCATGAATTGTTTATTGTCATGAAATGTGGTATACATATTGACGTCCCTTCACACCGGAACATGGTGAACATTACTCCTACTAGACAGCTAAAATCAGATCATGGTTGCTTAGAATGATGTTAAGGATCTTAATGACTGCCACTTTAAGTTGGAAAGCAGGTGTACCTGTGTATAATTGCAGAATGCTTACTGTGGAAGAATAACAGTAATAAGATATAAAATCGATAAATAATTCAGAGGCCTTCATCTGTGCCGAGCTATGAATATTTGTTTTCTGTGGCTCTGCCTTCAGTCTTGAATGAACAGAAAAAAACTGGTTTAAAAATTATGAATGATGAATGATTCATTTTGCCCTATATAAATAAGTTTGTACTTTTTAGTTATAAGTGAGGTAAGAGTTTCCAATCTACACGTGTTTTTGTCAATTCAGTAAATATCTCCTCACAGTCTGCTGTCTGTTCTGTGTGTGCGCTGGCAAAAAAAAGGGGAAATGGGAAACACAGTGGCTCGGACCAACCACACAACACTGTTATTTGTGTTGGGTAACATTAAATGATTTGCCCACGGAGATTGAGTTTAGTTTCTATTTCACCAAGACATGCTGTTGTTGTGATGTTAGCTATTAGCAGGAGACTTGTGAGTATCGCTGTCTGCAGCTAGTGTGCTGGCTCTTTAACCGTCTCATCCTTTCTGCACTTTAGCTTCACAGCATCAACTGTTATGACAGTATGCTAACCCACAGCTTACTTAGCTAACGTTTGTTACATTACCTGCGGTGTAAATGTTTGTTCTTTACCACGGTATTTCTCCAGAATCACATAGCTCACCTTTAATTAGCGCTCAAAGAAGAATGCTCTTCTATGATTTTGTCCACCGAGATTTAGCTCCAAGAATGAGATCCTCGTGTTTGTGAGTGACAAACATTGCATGAGTTTTCCGCCTCAGGCGTGCAGCAGCTAGCAATCTGTAATGCAATGTAGTCTCTCAGCTGCCATTCAGCAGCTAACATCCTCTGCAACTTGCTTTACTTTACTGTGAGTGAACACATCATGTTCTCACACACACACACACACACACAGTAGCCCAGCAGCAGTACAGTTTGTTCTCTGTGTCCTGATGAGGAGCTGTTCAGGCAGGAGCTCCCTCTGCACCCTGAGCTGAGTACCATTATGTAGTTCAGCACCACAGAGCTTGTCACAGCAGCCAGAGCCACAGTGGTGCTGAGGGGCTAATTGGTTTGGTACTATTCAGAGTGCTTACAGTCTAATAATATAATATAGCCGTATTCACAAAAAAAACATCCTAAGGCTAAAAGTAGCTCCTAACTGGTGGCGTTAGGGAGAAACTTAAGGAGCGTGCCCATCCTAACTGTAGGATGGATAAGTTTTTGGTAAGAGTAATTCATAAAGCATTTTAGTGGTAAAAGTAGCTCTGAGTAAGTCTGAGAGAATTTAGGGACGTAGGCGTTCTCTGACTGCATCTATGAACTGCTCACAATCACTGCAATGCTGCAGGTAATGCTTCTCATTGTGTCAATGTTATGAAAATGACAATCCCCTTAGCAGAAGCTTAGTTTTGCGGGAATTTTATTATACACTAATTGAAATTTTGATGACGGCACAACAGGAAAAGTCACAGGATTGCCAGATATTGTTGCATGTAATGTGAAGAACATAAATGTCTGTCCCAAATGCCATGGCAATTTTGTAGGTTTTACCTTAAATCAAAGATATTCTGTGATGTTACAAAATGGCAGGTGAGAAAACCACTTTTTCCAACAAGACCCAGTCAACTTCAGGCTAGTAAGTAGAGCACAGACAAACAAATACAGAAATCTTGCGTGTGAAATTAACACATTTGTCATATCTTTGGCAGAAAACAGCTTCCTATGGTAGGTGATAATGTCCTACATGAATACACTAAGGGCCTGAGGGCCTTTAGGAAGTGCTGTAACTTTAATTTCTTTTTGACAGAAATTCTAGAGATGCAGTCTGATATTAATGACCATGTCACTGTTATTTATGTTTTAAATATGCACACACAAGCAGATGCTCCATCTGATAACTAATTCAGATTCTGTGGCACAGGATTAAATTCAAGGCTTCAAAACAGCTAAATAATAAAATTACATTTAGCTGATGCTTTTATCCAAAGTGACTTATCATTGCTGTATGTGTCAGAGGTTGCCTCTGGAAGACCTAAGGCGTACGGTTGGTGGATGTGTCACAAAAGAAATCGAAACAAGGTCTCTTACTCCAAAGGCATGTGTTTTATCCACTGCTCCATCGCCACCTATAAAATTACAATGAATGCAGATTGTTTTCTAACATATCTTTAAGGTTTTTGTGTAACATGCCACATAAACTGACATGTTGCACTAATTCCAATAATAATTTCAGCATAGGACTTGTATATAATAGAAACAGCAGGTTAAAAGCAGCCAAGACGTTTGTATTGCATCTCATTATGTGTCATTTATTTCCTCTTGATGGATTTGCACTTTTTCTTTCAGCAAATGGGTCTCCACGCTGTGTAGCTAAATGAGCCTCCTGAATATTTCATTAATAATTTCCTTCACAGACAGCCTTTCTAATTTCTGCACGGGAGGAAGAAAAACAGGATTCCTGGTGAAAAAAACCCAACGACTCTAAAAATGTAGATTCAGACATGATGAATATTCTCAGAGGAGTTCCGTGATTGTTGGAACATTGTTGGGTAATTTAAAGCTTTACTTTATGGATCAAGTGTCAAGTTTGCATACTCTCCCTGTGTTTGCGAAGGTTTTCCTTGATTTTCATGTGCAAGGACATGCAGAGAAGGTGAGAAAGGGGCTGTTAATGAAACCCTTTGTTACAAACAGAAGGTGCAGAGGTTGAAAGACCAGGCAGGGACAGTCTAATGAGATACACTGTCAAGTTGCATTAAAGGAAAAGCAGGATTGTAGAAAAGCGTAGGGACTAAAAGTTAAGAAACATCTCAGCCATGGCTTCCTCCATTGTGACCAGTCCCAAGGCTTTTTACATACATGCATGCATACACATTTTGCACCTGCGTCAAATAACTCATCAGATGTCTGTATATGTATAAATATAAAAACAAACTATGCTACCATTTTTATGGCACTGCATCCTTATTTGGTCAAAATTTTAACTGACAAAAAAATTCAACTGGGGGTTTAAAGACCACGTGGTTAATAAGCCAGAGCAGCCAGCAAAGCAGCCTTTAGTTTTTACAAATCACAGAAGAAGCCCTGTCCTTAGAAGTTTCCATTAACATTTCACCTCATGTTTCAGTCATTTAGACTTAATATTCTCTGGGGCGCTGAGGACTCTCCTCATCCATCATACTCAGAAAAACATATTAGCTTATGTTTTTGACTTGTGCCCTTGAATTATTCAATAAGCTATTCATTTTCCTGACTGGACCTGCACCTAGAGGACGAGTCCTATCTACGACTCAACCTCTTCTCCTTTCTCTTAGGAGTTGGGAAAGCTCTCAGAATAATTGAATTGTGGTTTTAGAGCGTTGGGGTTCTCTTCCCATCTCACTGTATTAAGCGCAAAGACAACTCAACTTGTCTGCCATGATTGATTTGGACACTGGGTGTCTTATTTTGCTGCCAAAACCTGATGAGGACAGAAGTAAAGCTGCTTGACTGCACTATTTTTACTTAAATTAAAAGATTACCATGCAGCATTTTGTAAAAACTACTCAACATAGGACACAGTGCCATGAGCTTTTTGATTTAAAACTATACTCCAGTTTCTTGATAGCGGCCGTGCATTAAGGTTTGGAGTTTTCAGGTTTAATAGTGATTAAGCCACAGGAATTTATAACTCTTTAACATGGAAATGTTATTCTATTCACTGTATGACTTTGTTTTAAACAGTTGGGTTCACAGTTTTCATAAATGTCTAACTTCAATTTCCAGACCATGGAAATGCTGTAGAAACCCAGCGTGAAGGGCAGAGATTGTGACTTTCAGATCAAGAGAAAAGGCCCAATTCTAGTGCACTTACACAATAATCACAACAAGCGAACTATCTCGGCCCATTTTCTCAGAAGCAACACCTAGCAGCATCCAGATACGCCTGCAGACATTTTGCAGCATCTTCAGCACCTGACTGAGTTCAGTAATGAAAAATAAAGCAACAACTAATGTAAAC
The DNA here is from genome assembly GCA_029875015.1 of Lepomis gibbosus. Taxonomy (NCBI): domain Eukaryota; kingdom Metazoa; phylum Chordata; class Actinopteri; order Centrarchiformes; family Centrarchidae; genus Lepomis; species Lepomis gibbosus. The sequence goes on along the minus strand of JAPMOB010219955.1, from coordinate 3,074 downwards.
AACTCTTCTGTAATTAGTACTTTGTCTAACCTTTGTTTTGTTAATATTGGTTTTAATTTCTTAGACAATTATTGCAAAATCTTTTTTCCTTTAAATAAACTTTAAACTCTGTATTTAAGTAGTAACCTGTCAAAATATGACAAACAGGTACAAAACAGGAATCCTGAGGTACTGTACAAAAAGTACTGTCATCACCAATCACAGACAGAGCACACAAAAATCCAATCAAAGCAATTTTATTCAACTATAAATGCTCATCAAATCCAGAACAGGAAAAAAAGCATATTTTTCTTTAATGGACGTATAAAATCAGTTCAAAATAATGAGCAATTATCATAAATTCATGAAGTTTCAAGCTGATAAAAACAACAATGTTACATTTATTAATTTAGCTGAAACTTTTGTCCAAATTGATTTACAATCGCTATACATGTCAGGGGTCGAAGTGTCACAATGGTGGATGGGTCACATTGGGATTTGAACCCAGGTCTCTCACACCAAAGGCATTATACATGTTTTCTGAATCGTTACAGAAGGCCTGCTGACCCCAAACAGAAAACACAAATACTGATCTGACTTTTTGTTTTCACCCTCTCACACCACACACATCCCTCCTACTTCTGTCAACAACCTCCACAGACTTGAATGACATCCCATGATTCAATGTGATTCACTCACAAAAGGATTTTATATTGCAATTTAAAAGCAGGGACCAGGAATATTTAGATACAGACAGAAGGATGCGCATACCATTCTGCTATTTGAGGTTATTCAGCAATAAGGCAGCCACAGTAATATATGTTAGGACACAGAAATAAAATGAAATTGTCACTGCACTATGTCTCATTCTGTTCCACATCTCTCTCTCCACTGCAGCACTGTCAGTCAGTCAGACAGAATGAAAATGAAAATCTTTGCGGCTCAAATTGGATTTGCACTGATGAAGGTCATTTAACTGGGAACGAGGAGCAGACTAATTCACAAAATGAGAATCGATTCGGATTGTTCTGCAGCTCATTTCTTCTGCTTCAGTCTCTTGTGTTCCTGATATACAACCACCAGGATGATGATGATATGCCGTATTTCTCAGAACAGTGTTTGATAATCATTCTACATGTTAGTATGACAGAGGATCACAAATAGAGTGTCTGGCTTCAAATCTGTTAACTGACAGTTAACATTGATTTGTCTGACAGTCAAATCAAAGTATATTAACATGAAACATTTCAATGTGGAATATTATTATCTCAGTATTCCCCATTATCTACTCTATGTAGAGATTTGCGTCTATATTAATAAACTTAAGAGAACAGTAACAAAATCTTATTCTGGGATATGTTTTACTCATGTCTTTGTTGTAACAGTCTTATTTTCTATTTCATAGTGATGGTATTACGCCAGATGTTATGGCTTTGTTCCCTTCTTGGGAACAAAGCCAAGGGTTAGGGTTAGCTGGCGGCTCAGTCAACATTGATTGAGTCTCCTGAAGAAGCTTTGGTGATTAGCAAGGCCGACAGCATGACCTTCACCCGCTGTTCCACTGTTGCTGTTACGCAGGCTGGGATCAGGGCGTGGTCGACACAGATCCTCAGATACATCGGGTTGCAACACTCTTCTGTTGCACAAATCAGCCCAGGCAGGTTGTTCAGACCGCTCTTTCACTCCATGGTGAACACCATGAGGTCGACGTCAATAGAGCATCAGATGCCACGTTTGCAGGACTCAGCCTGCTGCATGCCGCTAGCGCCACTCTGGCATACCTGTCAAGTTTTGGATTTGAAAATAAGGGAAATTTTCTGGCGCCCATCGCAAGCAGTCCCACCACCCCAACCAAGCTCCCTTACATTTTAAGACAGGTGTTATAGCCTAAATGAAAACACAAAAGGGTATATATGAAGAGCATTTATTTAAATGCGTATTTGCATATTTTCTGTTCATTTAACATTGCTTGTCTTTACATTTACCTTTTATTTTCATTCCACACATTCTTTTGATTTCATATTACTTTTCTTTCCTCTTTTAGTGAGTTATTGTACAAATTTGTTGCAGACTTTGCTTCTTTAAGACTGTTCTGAGTGTATTTGTGGGCGGGGCCAGATTGTTTCATTTTACATGAGGGTAGAGCGCAAACAGTTCTGTTATCTAATGTCTAGCTGCAGGTGGCAGTTATCGCGAGGCTAGTGACAGAGCTCAGATTGGGAATGTTTTTTTTGTTGTTTTTACTCCGCCCGGGCCCGGGGTATTGTTATTTTTTAATAACGCAGGTTAAAATACAGGAGATTTACGGGAAAATACTAATACGGGAGGAGGGCGGGAAAGAAGGGTAAAATACGGGACTTTCCCGGCCAAAACAGGATACTTGACAGGTATGCACTCTAGTCAGCGACGGGATTTCCGCTATCAACGGATATGCCCACGGCAGCCCCCAGGGCCACATCCTGTGCTCCAGTTCCGCTTCGTGGCTCCCTCAGCAGCACCTCTACAGTGGAGAGGCTTCAAGATCAGTCGTGTGGCTTGGTTAAACCCTCCACAAGAACCTACTAAAAAACACAGCAGGAGACAATGATGGGTTTGGGGTGCTGAGTGTGATAATATTTCTAACTAACGTCTGTGACAAGAGTGGTAACTAGGGGCGGGGATCGTTAATTTTTGTTGATCTTTATTGATACCATTTGACACTTGATCGGTAGGAGGACGTACTGCGGTAAGCTATTGACTCATTTCTGTTTCCGGTGCTTGTGTGTTGGTAGCGTGTTTGCTGCTCTCGCTAAATACCAGATAAAATTGTTAGATT
>JAPMOB010219953.1:0-33119 GCA_029875015.1 Lepomis gibbosus | reverse complement strand
TAGTGTCGTCACCGACGCAGTGTCTCGTTCCCCTTTCTCGGGGAACAAGGGTTACCTACGTAACCCGAGACGTTTTCTGAACGCAGTGTTTGAAGTAAGATGTACGGTTCCTCAAAAAGTAAAAACATTCATAATGCGGGTTAATATAGAGCCTAGTATCACAGATAAAGGTTAAATATGATATGAAAACCCCTGCAGTTGGGAGATTTTCAAGTCAGATGGAACTGTGTAATTATTCTGTTTGAATGATAAATATTTAATATGTTTAAATTTAACTTATATGCCTGAAATAGTGTTGATGCATGGCTGAATGTTTCATTTTATCAGCGCTGAACCTAAGTCCTTCAATTGCAGACTAAAGTTGCCTCATCTGAAGTGGCTGTTATATGTAATAATATTTTTCCATTGTGGTATTGAAAGTTGGTGAAAAATGTTCAGTTTTTATTTAAATTTAATATTATTATTATTTGTTTATTGTGGCAGATGTAGTTGTAGATGTAGTGGTCTGGTGAACTGTATTGCTATAAACAGCTGAGTCTCTTTTATTTAGCATGGCCTCACTGTTATAAGTGGGCAAGTCACCTGACTTGCAAAAGCAGCTATAATATTGGTGAGTCAGATGAATTATAAAATATTGTATATTTTTAAAGAAAATCAGCATTTGATGATGTTCTTGTTGACTGGGCTAATGGGGCTCTCGCAGGATCAAACAGTGGCACCAGAGCTCTTTAAAGTGCTCTGAGTGGCACAACAGCGATCTAAGGTATGTTATCAATTTGCATATTTCTGCGTCAATTGCTGGCTTGCTTATCAGACATACTGAGGATATAAAAATGCTACATTGCTAGAACTGGAGTCAGCAACATTTCACAGTGGATGACATTTTAACATGAAAGAAGATATTTTAGCCCTGACTTGAGACGTAGGGGGGATATTGTACTGTTTTAGAAAAGTGCATTAGTCCAGCTGTGACTGTGAGATTTTATAATGAATATTTATATTTAGCAATTTAAAATTCTCATAGATTTCTTTCAGAAATGATTGACAGTTATCAAAAGCCGAGCTGTAGACCTATTACAGCATTAAATGTAAACATTTTTCTCTGTAGGCGCAGTTATAGGCTGTTATAAACTATATAATGAGATGGTTGAATGACTCCTTTATGGTTCCAATTAATAACTGACTGAAATTCTGTCTCAACCCTGTTCAGACTAAAAATGGCACTGTTAGTAGTTTAGTTAAAAATGTATTTGATTGGCTAACTCATTGGCACTGTTTTTTGAGCAGTAAAACATATGGCTGACAAAGAAAGTTGAAAGCCGACAGATAGCAGCCTGTATGTGTCTGTCGCTGTATGATACAACACTGGTTTCCAAATCTCTTCTATTGTCATGTTTAAGGTTATAATTAGCTTTCATTTCTCACCCATTGTTTAAGTCACTGTGCTTTAAATTTGACTCGTCTTTTAGTTGTTGCAGCTGGGCGGATTTGTTGTTATTGCTATCAATATTATTATTTTAGAATTACATTGGTAGAACTGTTACACTCTATGGCTTGATGTGCTGTAAAATCTTTGTAAAATAATAATAATAATAATTATTATTATTATTATTATTTTGATTGTCAATCTAGGAACAACACGAGGTACACATGAGATGCCGTCCGACCCTCCGTGCCCTCCCAGTGAACTTGCTAGCGGATGACTGACGTCTTAAAAACCTGCAATGTAAGTACTCAGTGTACTCACAGAAATGTCAACGACAAGTAATATGAAATGTTAATGTAATTAAAATACTACGCAAAAACAACTTGAATACCTCTTCCAGCAACTGACAGGTTTAAAGAGATGAACGTATAGGTTTGTGTTTTTTTGTAGTCTATCTCAAACCATGCTAAAATATGATGTGTACACTGAAAAGGTTATTGTTGGCTATTAGCATCTCCTTCATAGGCATGGCCAAATTGTTAGGAATTAGGGACAAATCCACTCTTCTCCTTTCATGAAAAAATGTTTCCCAATCCTCCCAACACCTGGGATTTGATTTTGTGTGTATTTATATTAGTAGCATTGTCTTTGAACAGTGCATAGTTTTAGAGAAAAAGAGGACGTGTACCTAATGTGTAACAAAGAAGAAACAGACATCAGAACATGGCTACCAAATGACCTTAGACACATGCCCCCTAATGAGGACAATGGGTCTGAGTTGAGCAGAATAAAGTATATGGTGCACAGATTTCAAAACCTAAATTCTCCATATGAGGACGCAGGATTTTAGGAGGCTAAGTTTAGTTGAAGCTAAATAAGCGTTAAGCAGTCTAGTTAAAAAAATTAAATGGATATTGTTGTTAGGTCGTTGTGTAGGTTTACTGTTGAAAGGAAGTATCCCACTGCTGCAGCTCAGCAACTAAACACACAAAGACTAACTTCTAAAAATATTTCCGATGTTTTGTGGCTCATCTAAGTCAGACTGCTGAAGTCTCATAACTGTTTCTAATGAACTTTAGAAATTTGTCCTCATTCTCTTACAGTCGAGTCAGATTAAGAAAGCATTTTAAAGTCAGTATAGACCGAAGGAATTATAACTCTTAATGCACAGATGAGCATGCAGTGCTAGCTTTCTTTTATAATTATCCTCATAATTGTTTTGTTCTTTTGCAGTGCAAAGATGAACCAGACATTGCTGACACTCCTCACTGTCGTCCCTGACACTGACGCTCCTGGTGCAGTCCGTTTCAGCCAAAGTGAAAAGTGGCTGGGGATGGATTTGTCTGTTTCTCTGGGGTTGGTGATGGAACAGTAGATACAACACATGCCTTTGGTGGGAGAGACCCGGGTTTAATTCCCCATTGTGACCAAGTCCAGCAATGTGTCCCGGACCAAGGCAGGCGTGCAACCTCTGATTGGCTATTGTAAGTAGTTTTGAATAAAAGCGTCAGCTAAATGTAAATGTTAATGTAACTCATGTACAAACACCAAAAAATCTCATTAAGAATCTGGAAATAGAGAATGTTCAACATTATTGCAAAAAAGAATGAAAACAAATTGATTATCAAAATTGTTGCTCGTTAATTATCTGATTTAGGAGTCAATTACTTAGTCTGTTCAGCTTTATGCAAGATGTGTCTGGTAATGTAGAAATAACGGAAGATGTTGTGAGAAGATGATACTAAAGAGAACTTGAATTGTAATGTCTTGGTATTTTTCAGGACTACTATCTGAAAATGAGCATTTTTTAAAATTTTAAGTTTACTGGTATTATTACCACTACTTAAAAAGTTTGAGGTAATCAGAGTATTCTGAACGTATTTGGGTTTACAGTGTAGGCTGTCTGACTCATTTAACATTTCAGTGTTTATATGAAACAGCTCAAAAAGTTCTAACCCAAACATTGAGGTCTGAGCCGCTACTAAAGCAAACTAAATATATAATATATACTAAATTCAGCAGCTCATAGTGAATCTTCTGTAATACAAGAATAATTCTTAATCTGCTCTCACATGAGACCCATTGACTGAAAATTAGTCAAGCCTGTCGGTTGATTAAGAGTTTGTAAGTTCGTGTCAGAAAAGTGGCCTGATATGGCCCCGTACACACTGAAAGTCATTAAGACTCAATTAGCTACAGGCCCCAGGGCAGAGGAGCAGCTAACACACACGCACACACACACACACACACACGGAGGCCTCAATGAAACCTTAGCAGTCAGTTGAGGGGAGCATGTGACAAAGTGTCCCCGTGACATCCTGCACAATTAGTGATGTTGTGTTGGTGGAAACTAATACAGGTAATAACACAAATGAAAGATGGGTCTGTTTGCCATTTGATGTAGATAAACTAATCAATATAAATCATTACTCAACACCACAGATAGGTAAAAACAGGCTAATAAGCAATAGTACTGTTACAACAGAATAGAGAGAATAGGTCAGAAATCACAAACAAGGTTAAAAAGACAATAAGACAGTATATTTGTCTGAAATTGAGAGTTAAACAGAATGTAGGTCACTTGTGAAAAGACTTGATGTTTGACTGAAGGATAGAACAGTTTGTGTTTGGATAGAAACACACAGCAAAGTGGAACAAACAGTCAATGTTTGTGTTTGGCTCCACCTAGTGGTCAGCTACAACCAATGTTTACGTTTTAGTGTTGGTCCCTAGACAGCCTATGAAGCCAGAGTTCACGTAATTATAAACTCAAACCTAAATTCAGTATTAACTACAACAGTGGACCTTCATCTGATGTCAAACCAAATATCAGCCTTTCTCCTTTTTTCTGTCCTAAGAGAGAGTCCTAAGCCATACAATAAATAAAAACAATATTCATAGAAATTAGCTTTATTAGTGGACATTTAATACTAAATATAAACAGCAAGTGCTTAGATTAAACTTTAAAAATAAAGAATCTGTTGAAATAAAATAGAACAAAGACATGAAGGCTTGCATGTTGACACATTTGGAGAGAATGAACACAAAAGCCTTCTAATAATACAGTCAATAGACAGACAGCACAAGTCACGCTCCTTCAAATTGTATATTGCAGCTGCCAGACCTTTGTTACCAACTTCACACCTGACTTAACAAACCACAGCAGGATTAAAGATACATCCGGAGCTGCAAAACCCTGCACAAAACTGAGGAGAAACTTCACCAGTGATTTTTTTTTTTTGTTGATTACCTGTTTGTGCTCATCATCTAATGATTTCAAACTTTAACTTCAAACCAGCTTCCACTTTTAATACTTGCAGGAATCTACCATAGAGTTTTGTGAGGGATTTCACATCACTGAGATGATCTTATATGCCAACTTAAATTCACATACTGGGACACTTCATTTTCACATACATGAACCTTTCATTCAGTGTGTCAAACACGTAGTGAGCTATATACACCACTCATTGTAGAAGACCTATTGTTCTTTAACTGCAGCCTCTCCTGAATCATTCAGTCTTTATCATCAGTGAGGAGAACACAGCAGACATACTTCTATGCCAGCTATTCCACTTCTCTTTAAACCCTCTGAATGAATGAATTACAGTACAGGCCAGACCAGAGTATAAACATTTGTAACATGTGCACATTATGCTCACATACATCCTTCATTTAATATCAGTGGACAGTAAAATGTCAGCTTTGTTCAGTACATTTGTCTGAAGCCAGTGTAGCATTAAAGACTGAAGATAGGATCCTAAATGCACCAAAAAACAAACAGAAACTAACATTTTCATCATGACACTTTTGCCCGGAAAGCTGAATACTGAAATGCATTAAATAATTTAAGTTGATAAAATTACATGAAGTTATAATAAAACATTTAAAATTTCATCTAGATGACGACTGAATACTTATTACAGACTCTCCCAACAAATAAAATCTCAGTGTCAGGAGTGTCAAGCCTGGGTCCAAACAGAGTCTCTTTTTTTTCCTTCGATGCGCTCCACTGAAATCAGACCAATTTCAAATTTGACCCAGATATGTTTGGGAATGCTTACTCATCATCTAACAATGAGCATTCCTACTTAGTCACTTAGCTTTGTGTGGTTAAAAAAATCAGTTGGTCACTCAGCCACAAAGGCTGAAGGAAAAGTCCCACGTCTGCTGTACCGCAGACAAGAAACTGCAGCCGGGTCTGCCTGCTTATTCTGCAGCCACATTTTCTCTGTCATGACACGTGACCGTTTCCCCAGAATAGTTGCTCCTTAAGTTTCTCTTTAGCTGCAGTGAAACCTGAAGTGCTATGCAGTGTATAATGCGCAGTAATCCACAATATATCATGCATTTGTCCACAATAACACAAGTGTTGTATATCTTCGGAAAACTTGGTCAAATGTGGTTCATTTATCCAAATATGTTGATGTTTAAGATGATAGAGAAAAATATGAGAAAACAAATCCTGATTTCTTCTTGGTGTTTCTATTGTGTACCTGGACATTTCTCTCTTCTTGCGTTAGTCTTTCAACAGTCCAGAGTAATTCTAGATATAACACATTTCAGTGTTGCTCTCGTTGAAGACTACGTCTTGATAAGAGCTCCTCAACCTTATTTTTTAGTCATAGCCCTCTGGTTTCTCGGAGGCCCCTACGGCAGAGCGGCTCGGACCAGCTGCACAGTGACAGCCTCATGGTGATGAGCAGTTACAAACAGCCGTAAGTTTGTGGTTGGGCTGTGGTTGCAGATGAGCAGCTCCTCCGGCTTCTACTTATACTCCTAACATTCAGCCAGGACAGATGCTTTTCACTTGGGGTGGCGGCTCTTGGGTTGAGCTCCAGGACTGGAGGAGGAGCCCAGATTTCTCCCGTGGCTTCTCCAGCGCTGATGCAGCACAAAGTCATAGTTGGCAGAGGTGCTCATGGCATAAAATACATTGGCTTTGTCTGGGATCTGGAGCTCTGAGACAGAAAGAGGAAAGAAGTGATGAAGTTCTGCAATTTATTTTATGTTAGCCTACTTTATCTGCTTATATTACGGTCAATGATTACAGATACTTCTCAGAATGATATGGAAAGTAAGTTTCGGCACTTTAAATCTACTTTAAATGTTGAAAGAGAGGAAAATGTAATAAGAGCAAGAGCTTTTTTCCAGCTGGATAAACTAGTTATACCTCTTCAAATCATAATGTCTTACGATTCATTTGCATTATAGTTTATGAAAGTCAGCGGGAGTGAAGGAAACAGTTTACACAAAAATGTTGAACACAGAGAAATGACTTCAGCCTATTGGACTCAACATTATAGAAATTTGGTGTTTAATTCAATCCCTGTTCTGAGAAAGTTAAACCTGCACTCAGAAAACATTAGACTACTAGAGGAGATGCCTGAGGGGATGAAATTCACCTTTTCCGTTGTTGAGCATCTGGCAGAGGCTGAAATCCTGACAGCTGACATCCTCCATGTGGTGTTTTTCAAGAGCCCTCTGAATCACCTGAGGTGTGTGGTCCTGACTTGTCAGCTGGAGATGAAACAGACAGCCAGATGTCAAAATACAACCACAGTCGACACTGTAATTCTTGAGAATACCTAAAAATGTGGCAATTACCCTCATTAGAGAGCCTGTAATTTTATTTGTATACAGTTTTTTTATATTTTTTTTGAGATACCAGTGACTACAAGGAGATCTGCCGTAACTGAACAGAGACATTATAAGTGAAAACACAATCAAGTGAAAACATAATCTGGTAATTATTTCAATCATTTATCAAGTAGAAGTTGTAGATATTTTACAGGTTTCAGCTTCATGAATCCTCAACTGTGATTTCAACACAAAAACAGGCTGGCTGACCTTAGAAATACAAGACTCCAAATCCACTGTCCTTACCAGTATGCTCTTGTAGATGTTCCCATTGCTGACACACTCCACGCTGACCCTGATGATACACGAGTCAGCGACCTGTTTGTTGTAGACGGGCAGCATGGCCAGAGGAGAGCAGCTGGACGATGACGACTCCGGGTTCAGAACCAGAGAAGATGAGCTGAGGTCTGGATGGGAGGAGCTGCAGGAGGAATTGGAAAGACTAGGAGAGGAGGACATGGAGCTGGAGGAGAAGTCCTCTGCAACATTGTGGAGAGACCCTGAGAGAGACTGAAAGGGAAAGGCGGAGGAGAAAATATCAATATTCTGTTTCAATTTGCAATCAATTTTTAAACCAACTAAGTAGCAAATCCCTGTGAAATTGTCTTTGCTTGTTTTATGTTATTTAAATGATGTCACTGCTGACCTCCATACACTCGGACAATAAATGCAGGAGACTGGAAACTGTCAGTTGTCATCATACCTTCAGTTTGAGTCTGAGGGGGGAGGGCTGAGGGGCAGGGAGGTCCTCCATGTCTGAACTGCTGGAGCCAGAGGACGACACACTGATCTGGTCAGCATGGGTCTTTCTGAGGGAGATGTCACTGGCTGGTCGCAACCTGCACGCACACAAACGCAGACCTTTTCACAAAATAGCAACTGAAATCTAATTTTAATATTCGGACAAGAATCTTTTTGGTACAGATCCAAGAGTCTTTTAAAGGATGTTTGTTATTTCTTCGTAAACATTATTTGCTTAAATTAAAAATAAAATCTGGGTTCTGACTTCTGGGTCAGCTTACATACAAGGAGGGCTGAGGTGTAATGTCACAAGAAGTCAATGTCACATCAGGGCAGCTGTGGTTATTTGTTACAGGCTAGAGGTGGTACTTACGAGGTGAGCAGACGACTGCTCCATGTGTTGGGAGAGCTGGGACAGGGGTCAACTGGAGGCTCCAGATCACGAGACAACTCATAGCTTCAGGAGACAAATGAAAAGCTAAATTAAGAAATGACGCAAATGGCTTTGCAAAAGTCTTCCAATCCATCTGACTGTCTTTGTATTGTGATGCAGTGGCGTCAGTGTGCGTCTCACCTCTCCTGGTCCGTAAGCACTGTATGTGCCTGCAGCCAGGTGGTGATATGAGAGTTGACTGGAAGGCTGTAATGGGAACAGGAAGCCTGAAGCTGCCGAATCTGAGAGATAATCTCAAACTCCTACAAGAGAAAGACAATGGAAAAGAATACAGAAGAACATAAGAATATCATAAGCCAGCATTGGCTACTAAAACAGAGAACAATTATATTCATTCATGTAAGACACCACTAGGAGGCGACACCTACCCGTCTGCGCTTCTCAAAGTTGATAAGTCCACCCTGCGAAACAGGAATACAACTGTGGTTACATATGCGGCATCATAAATCTGCTAAAGCACCATAACAAAGCACCAAACTAAACAGGTGGGTGTGATGTGTACTCACCTCTACAGTGTCAGTCAGTGCTGTATCCAGCATGGTGAGGACGGTCAGGTAAGTGCCCAGGTACGGCACCGCACCCCTGCTGAAGTTCTGAGGAAACAAATCAAGCAACATTTTTACTTTATTTTGGCTGCCCAATTGACAGAAATAGAGAATCAACTTCCGATTAATTCCTTGCAGATATCTAATTTAATATAATTGCAGGTGTTGGAGTGGTGAACTCCTTCATGTCGCTCTAATGGAGAATTTTCTAATGCCAATTTAGCCTCATTAGCTTGCAGTAAGAAAGGAATAAGAAACTAATGAGTGAATTTAAATGTAATGCCGATGAAAAAATAATTGAAGTGAAGTAGAAATATACACAGACAACTGAAAACACAAGATCATCACTAGTGAATATGGGGATATAAAACAGTTTACACCCCCCCACACCCTGAGACAGGTAAACTGCCAAACTGTGGGAAACACTGCACACGTTAGCTTTTATATCCCTCCCTACATAAGGGACAAAACAGTCATGAGAGTGTGTACACTTTTTCCATAAAATGGACAGCTCAAAAAAGAAGTGGGAACTGGACCCCTGGTGTCTATTTTAGAAAGTTATAATCAGCTTGAAAACATGTGACTTTTAGGGAAGTAAAATTGATGATCCAAGCTGAAAAAACAGACCTCTGGCTTTCATTTTTTAAATGGCTAGCATAGCTGACATATTCAATTTATTTTGGTGGTCAAACCTGCAAATGAGGAAGCGTCAGGTTATTTCCAAACAAAATGATGACTACTCTCTTACCATCCGTCTGGACGCTGAGCAGAGCTGGGGTGATTTGGAGCCCGGGCTGCCACTGCCATCTGGGTGACTCCCATCCTGCAGAAAATAGACAAGAGTCCTGTTAAATTTGAAAAACCAAAAAATCTCAAATTTAAGGGGTTAATGTGAGAGTGCTGGGTGTGAGATAACAACAAAGCAGAAACGTTATATAAATGTTCTTTTCAGGGTTGAGCACCTACAGTGCAGGCTACGTGACAACTGTGTGTTTAAGCAACATAGTTACAGCCTATTGTACTGTTTATGCCCTCAGGGGGTGCACTCTGTGTGTGTGTGTGTGTGTGTTTACAAGAAGAATATTAGACAGTATGTAGTCAATAAAATTAATGACTGCCAGCCACATTTATTTGTGTTGGCTACTAACAATGGCCTTTTCATTATTGTATAAAAAACTGGGCTGCTCGTAACAGCAATATCGCTGGATAAACATTCATATCAACTATGGGAACAAAGGACACAGGCAGGTGAGCTCGAGACTGAGCATTCATTCAGTCTTATAGGACAAGTAATTAACCAGCTATTGGAGATAATTTGTGCACAGTACATTCAGTAAGTATATTTATTTTATTGAATGTTTGAGTATAGATGCTTTCTGAGAATCATACTGACAGGTTGACACGTGAGTATTGCACTTTACATAATACACTAAGGCTGTAAACGAGGGATTATTTTCATTATTGCTAGTTATATTTTCTTTCATTAACTCTCACATTGGATGAGCTGCAACCAAGCACACTTTGGAGTTTTTTTATTGGTTAAACAACCAAAATGATTACTGATTATCAAAATAGTTGTCAAATCCAACTAATTGTTTCCGGGAGGGGAATTACAGTGTGTACTGTTTTAACCATGAAGAACACCAAGAACGAAACAGGCCATATGGAAGCTAAACAAGCATCAAGAAGTCAAACATTGCTGCTGCGCTGCACACCAGGAAGTCACCTGTTCTTTTTACTGCAGTGCATCCAGCAGTTTCTTCAGTGATTTATTTTGTATTGGAGTGAATGGGCCAGTGCAATTTAACCCAATTCAACCATGAAAACTCCCCTCCACAATTTCCTCTGGAAAAAGCTGGATCACACACACACACACACCCACACACACACACACACACACGCGTGTGAATGTCAAAAACACATGAAGTTACCTCCACCAGGATTTCTCTGCTGATTAGCCCACAGTTCTCATCAGGGAAAGTCTCGCACAAGTGGTCAAAGGTTGCCATGCTTTCCCTGGAACCAAACAAATTCAATACATTAAGACAGTTCTTTTTATTGAGTCAATATTTATCTTGAGCAAAGCTACAAAAAGATTAATTCAGGGAAGTCCACTATGAAATTGATTTTCTATCTTTATTAACTTTTTTTTTTCACCTGCCATTTTTCATTTTGTGCCCTAAACAGTAACTCAATGGTTTCTTACACGCAACTCTGTTTTATAAGTTATGAGTAAAGTAAGTCTAGTGTCTTAATATTGTTTGCTGACCTGCTGACAGCAGCCCAGGTCTTCTTGAGGCGATACACAGCGTTGGACTGCAGGGCTGAAAGGATGGCCCTCAAAGAGGAGAAATTCCTTAGCTGTCTGCATTCCTGCAGAGAGAAACAAAACTACTTGTTTCATTATGCTGGTTTGACAAAAGGCATGTTTATATACAGTATGTCACTTGATTCTAAACTTGAATGCCATTTAAGATAATTTTTAACGCTGACCTGAGCAATAGCAATCCACCTCTCGATGATGCGGGCTCTGTGAGCGGGGCTGGTGTGCGTGCAGCGAGGTGAGCTTGGGGCAGTGGAGGGGTACGGGAAGTTTGAGGAGGAGGCGGATGATGATATGGGAGAGGAAGTGGAAGGGCTGGGAGAAGGCGGGCAGAGGAGGGAGGTGATGACACGGTTAGTGATGGCGTTGAACTGGGAGATGGTGGCGCGGACGGTCGGCGCCAGGTTTTGGTTTTCCTTCTTGTCACGCTGGGACCAGACACAGCCCAGACAGTGGAAGGGCACCACCCTGATAAACAGTTCCTGAGGGAGACATGATGATAGGGAGACACTTAGTAAATAAGTGACCCAAAGTGACAGTAAAGAAGCTTTGAGATTTTGGTAAGTGAAACCTACAGCGTCCAATCGGGTCAGCTGCTCCGCCACTTCTCTAACAGGGAAATCCATAAAGTTGCATTTGTCTTCCTCCTTGGTGGACATCTCCCCTCCGTCCTCCTGATCTGTGTCCTCCTGCTGCAATGGTTCATTGTTGTGCTCTGACGCAGCCTGGCTGCAATCTGTCAAACAACAGCAAATCAGAAATAACAATGAATTGGGCTGCTACAAGGATTTATTACCTACAGTTCAAAGGAGGCAAATCTACAGTCCTTGTTCTCTGCCAAAAATCGGCTCACAGTTCAGCCGAGGTCAACATGACACAACAGCAGTCTAGCAGAGTGAATAGTTTGTGGGTTTATAAAAAATATTTGTCAATCTTTTAATGCTATATAATGTTACTATGAACACTATACCAATATCTTTTCGCAGCTCATAATAATAATAAACATCGAGTGCACATTTTTACTGAGTTCATGCTTTGTGGTGGCAGGATATAAACAATCCAACAAGAACACATCTCCCATTCCTCTGTACCTTGTTCCTGGAGCCTCTTGAGGAGGGTCTCTGCAGTGTTAGCCAAGCGTCTGAAGCAGAGGCGATGCCGCAAGTGGACTGACAACAGCCGGAGGGCCTGGTACTGAGGGGGCTCATGGAAGTCTTCACTGTACTCCTCCAGCCACAGTTGGATTACAGGGGGTAAGGTACTGAGGGGAGGTGAGGGAAAGTACCTTCAACCAAATTGTCATAACTTGTGACGGACAAATAATAATTAAAAAATGTCAATTTGTGGAACAAAGACTCATGATGTTAGGCTCAATCAAATCCAATTATAAAAACTCAATTTTGACTGATCCAAAATAATCTTTGTAAATGGAGGCGTGACCAAACTCACCTGCGTTGGCAAACAGTGTTGTCCAGGTTGGCGACTGAGTCATCTCTGTGCAAAAAGGTAAACACAATTACCTATCAGCTGAGAACTAAATGTTCAATGTTAATCGCCACACGGAGAAATGGTGGCCTAGTGGTGATAGAACACATCCTGTAAACAGCAAAAGGCCCCACGATTGATCCCCTATGACTATGTTCATCCTGAGGAAATGTCCTACAACACAACTGAATGCCTGCCGAGACAGTGTGGCCTTGCTTGTTACAGAGTGACACGTGTAAACAGACAAATGTGTCCCTTGAGGATTAATAACGGCATCATAAAAACATGCACACAGTATAAATAAAGCATTTTGCCATGTTGTCACATTTGTAGGGAGGAACAAGTTTTATGACAGGGAAATTATCTTTGCTGCATCACAATGTGACACAAAAGAGTCAGAAATGTGAAATTAGGATCATAGTAATATGTCACATTAAGGAAACTAAGCAAAGCATGTGAAAGTTGTGTTAGATGAAAAAAAAAAGATAAGAATAAGTAAGTAGTCATTTACACAGCGGCTATCAAGTTTACAGCACAGGTGGTTTACACGTTAATGAGAGCAAGAAAACATTACATCCTGTACAAAATCCTGAAAGGCAAAAACACATTTCCCAGGTTGCCCTGTGGCTGACCTCACATAAAGCTCGCAGGAAACAGGTTGCCACCAGCACCACAGACATGAGGGCGACTGTTAATAATATATCAAGTGAACAGCACTAATGGCCAGAGTTTCACACAGGCAGCCATTTCCTGTACATTCAGCAAAGGTGAGACTGAAGGACCTGAGAGAGATGAAGGCCAGCCAGGCGGGTTCTATGGACTGGATCTGAAACCTCTACTTATTCCTAAAAATGGGCCCCATGCTCCAGGGAGGATTAAAAGCCAAAGAGACTTCCTGTGTCTAACCCCCAAAATGGATTAGTTGCAGAAGAGCATTCCTCACTCAGCCAAATTAAATCTCTGTGAGCTCACTGAGCCTCAGTTAGGTGAAGAAGCGCCTCTGCTGGGTGTGGAGGGTGTAGCCACAAGCACTGTGGAATGGAACAAAAGCACCTGGCGGCATTGTCTAGTTCGTGACGATGATACATGTTGTAAAAAGCTTGCAGAGCGTCAATAGAGATTTGCTTTGTGAATAGCTGAGGCTGCGTAAAAAGGGTGTCATATAGCTGTCTTCTTTGGAAATTGATTTGTTGTTTGGCATGATGAAAAAAGTGGTGACGCATATGGTCCACTTTCTAAAAATAGGACACACTGGGATAACAAATCAGTGTCAATAAGGTAGAAAGAAAATACTAAAGGCCTCAATTCTGTATCTAATAAAGAGAGGTGTCATTGAGTCCAAGAAGTTCTGACTAACTTAACATTTTGAAAAGGGGAAATATGTAGGGTAAGGAAGTCTAAATAAAAATCGTTTTACAGTTGGTGTTCGACACAGACAGCCTTGCAGTTTTTATCCCTCATGGTTTGTTAACATATCTTAGTTCAACAGAGGTCTGCAGAGCCTCGGTGTGGTTCCTCACCTCTGAAACAGCAGCTTGATGAGGGTGCTGGAGGAGGTGAAGGCCCTGTAGGTGGAGAGGAAGACATGGATGAAGTTGGGCTCCTGGTGCTCGAGGTCCAGCAGGTGGGTGACCAGACGATCCAGGGTGGCGGCCTTCAGCCTGCGCACCTTCACTGTGTGGTACTGGACGAAGCTGAAGGCTGTAGGAAGCTCTCCCGTGTCTGAGCCTGGCAGAATGGGCTCCCTACGCAGTGTGATGCCAAACACGGCCCCGTCCTCCACCTCCTCCCCCCACTCCTGCACCGGGTCCTACGGGGCAGAATGCAAGGTCATCAAGATCTGGAAAAAATAATAACCCAACGCAATAACCTAAAGCAGCTTTCTAGTCTGCTCCTTTCTCCATGATATAATGCATAAGACATACTTTAATGTACTTAAAAACCCAAAACAAATAGAATAGTTTACTGAACTTTGAGAGAAACGTATAAAAACTTTTTCGAATTTAAAACTTCTTCTAAATCCCCAACAGTCATGGAGCTCTCGACCCTGGCTGCTTAACTGAATTACTGGGACAATCTTACAAATCTGAATCACAATAAGCCTTTAGACTGAGTCATTTCATTAAAAAGGTCCAATCTCAGCACCATTTAATCTCATTCTCGGGATTCTGCTTGAGACCCAGCCTTGAACTCTGACGCAGACAGCCACCTGGTGACTGGACCGATGAGCAGGCAAAGAAGCCTTCACTGGCATAGCTGTGTTTGTCCGCAAACACAGGGACAATGTACAGAACCATGAAGCAGTTTGATACAGCTTTCTCTTTTAACTCTTTGTACACTGTTTAAATCAGCAGCAGCAATGCGTTTCCCCTCACACTTGCACTGCATGTTATAAAATTGCAGACATTAGAGAAACAATAACAAGTGGCCAGAGGAGATCAGGACACTTTCTGAAGGTCCGTGCTTTATTTGATAAAGGGCGTCTCCTTAAGTGTTATTGCTTTATGTGTATTTAACAAAATCGTACCATTTTTAAAGAAATAACCTGAAGATTCTCATGAGCTGAATGGCAGCGACAATTACATTTAAACATTATTATACATATGAGAACTGAGAAAACAATTTAAGAATTTCATCATATTTGGAGTGAATATAAAACAATAATATTAATAATAAATATTATTATAAGATTGATTTTTACTGTCTAACCACATGGCAAGATAGTGGCAAAAGAAGGTAACATGTCACAGCCAGAAAATCCTGTAGGATACATCAAGACATCGCTAACTGAATAGGAAACTATGTGTCAAAAAGGCCATGCTATTTGAAAAAGAAATTCATTAAGCAGGAATCACGCCTGTGTTTATTTACTGCTCTCTCTCAAGGCAATGGTGGCTCATGGTGGGAACTGTTGGGTCTTTGTAAATAATATTACAAAGAACAATATTCATTTAGACCAAACTAGACCTGCTCTAGAACGGTATCGACTTTTAATCACAGATCACTGATTATTTTTCGCAACTCAGTTAGATACATTAGCCCCTCACAATGTGCTGTTGCAAGTGTTTTAGAAGTATTTTATTAGTAGCACACACACACACACACAACTTGAAATTCTATGGGAACAGATTAAAATTATATTTTGAAAAATCATAAACTAAATAATAAAATCATAAAAGGAAAAAACTGTATTGCACTGGGCGGTCAGTCACTGTTGATAAGCCAGATCTAAGTAGTGCCATGCTCTGTCTCTTCAATGACGAGGTATACAAAAATAACTGACTGGACTCTATAATAATGTGTACCCAGTAGCAACCCAGTCAGAGAAATATAGGGGTTGTTGAAGCATGATGAACATATACCTCCTCAACAATTAGTCATTGCCCTGGAATCAGGCGCCATAACTGAACTGGTAGAAAACATACAGCCTATTTATGATCACAATGTTATCTGCCACATAAACAATACAATAGAAGCAGAGCTTAAAAACACCTGATATCACATGACAGAAACTCAGACAAAAACCAGTGTGCTAGCTGCCAGACACAATGAGACACTGCACTGAATTAAACCATTACATCAATCTGTTTGTCCTGGTGGCCAGAGACAACAGGAGGATAAGGTTCACATGCAACTTAGACTTGCCAAACAAATAAAATGTTTTCACAAAGTTACATTGTGCAGACAACATCATGTGTTACAGTATGTTCCCACGAGTTTTTGACCTTCACAAAAAATCAGAGAACATTTAATATAACCTACCATCGATAACTGCCATTTCCCCATGCTTGTTTTGCTCTTGGAGTGAATAAATCCCAAAATCTTCTGTCTGTAAACTCCTCTTGCTACAGCTGATTGGTCCGCAGCGCAGGCAGAAACTAAGGATTCAGCCCAGTCTTCCCACGGTTCACTTCTGTCTGAGTTATATCGGACATTATATCTCATTCAAAACAAACTTGGGCCAAAAGTCTGAGTTGCGTCCTGACGTCGCACTTAGACGCGACCGTGTGACAGTGGATGGACTTGTTTGAGTCTAGGCGAAGACGAGGGACCTCTATGCGAGGGACGTGCAGTCTCTAACTGGGCGGGGCTACTGAGACAGGTGCGGGCGGGCTAATGCTATTGACCAATGAGGACACGGGGATGAAAGGCATCAAATATTATTATACAGATTTTAAACATAAACATTAAAAAAATTCTATTGACACGGGTTATATTGCTTCTATATTTGGCTACCTGAAAATTTAAACAAAATAAAAATAAGAGTTACCTGAACGCTTGTCCCTTTTACTTCAATTACAGTTAACAATATATTCGTTGCTTCATGGGTATTGGATTGAATTCAGTGTCTTTTGAATGCTAGACAGATTTTTCTTGGAGATGCTGTAAAGGAAACATCGTTACTACATAGACAAAGTTTTTTTTTTGAAATTTATTCTATATGTGAATTTTGTACCTTAGATATATATTTTATAGTTATAGATGATATTGCCTGGATTATAAAATGTATTTTCATACAATTTTCTTTTTTTCCTAAGTACTATTACAAACAGTGGGAGGAATAGAACCAGCTCCCTGGCCTAACCATACTACTACTTACATTATAAGTAGTGTCAGTAGTATACATGTGGGGGTCAACCTATGTACCCAGTGGTAAAATGAACACAGTAACTATTTCACACTGTAAACATTCTTCCTCAATAGAGGGCATTCATTTTAAATGCTGTATTATTTAAATAAAAGTAGAAATGTTTTAGTGAAATCCTAAAGAACGATCCCCATTCAGGGTCGTGTTTAGCAATTGATGTAGAAATCAAATTGATTTTGTAGCCAGTCCATATGGTGCAAAAGTCCATGGAACAGGAAAATGCTTAAGGAAGGGATGCTAATAAAAGTTGCTGTAAATCTACAAAATGCATAATAGGGTCTTGGCAGAAATGAATGGCAGGGACAATACTGTGACATTCTGTGGCATGTAAACTGTAAACATTAAAAAGATGAACTTTCAGTTATTTCAGTGTCCTCAGGGTCTCTCCCTGGATAAAGAACACGTTTGCCAGCTTTAAGTCTTCTCCACACTTATCAGAAAAAAATTTGTTTTAGTTTTGTTAAAACACCAGTGACCATTTAACAGGAAGAGGTTAAATGCAAGATGTAAAAGGAAATGGCCAATATCAACATGTTAGGATTACTGCCTTTCAATGCCTCTGCCTCTAAAGAAACCTGACGGGACAGTTTCGCTTGACGGCCTCTATCTTATGTTACCGCCCATGGTGTCAGGGGCGTGGTGGGGACATACCACATAAAAACAGGTCTGTTGTGTTTCTAAAACATTATCTTATTCAAGGAAGTAAATAATCGGGAAATATGTACGAATTAAGAGCTGTCAGTATTAGTTAAAACACTACACTTTATTACAGTCAAACTGACTGGCAGCAACATATTATTTTGACACTGAGAAGCTGAGCAGTAGGGACATCTTTAAATCAGGCTGCCCGCTGCGCTTTCAGCTCAAAGAAAATAATGAGCCTTTTGTTTCTCTGATGAAAATCTACCATCGCTCTTCCATGTTAGCCCATGCCACACACCCTCATTCAACAAAAGAGCAGAGAAACAGTGCCAGGGGCCAGTGCCAGAGACCCCAATTAGTACTCATTAGACACATGAATGGGTGATGGGGTGGCAGGCAAGCAACAAGTGGAAGCATCCATGTGGGATGAAGTCGAAACATACCGGTTGAAGTTAAAACCTCACATGATTAAAAGGCTTGTTTTAGCTGTAAATATGCAAGAAACACCCTTAAGAATATGATACACTTCCTGGAGAGACTGCTGTAGTTCCTCCTCTGTGTCACCAAATATCTGCTGGTGTTGATGACACCCTGAGTGAAAAATGTTGAATGCGAACTGCAGTGGAATTTCCAAGGGAGACCTGACGTAAAAAAATAAAAATAAATAAATGACTGATTATGTGACAGCTGTTCTGTCGCATATGTGTGTATGATTACACCAGTAGCGCAAGTATAGCTAATATTTCACAACGTAATGATTTATATATGACGACAATTAATACAATAATGAATCCAGTGTAGGGAAGAGTTGCCCTACAACACTTAAATCTGAGATGTCAGTTTAAAATAGCAAGATTAAAAGGCTCCCAGGTGACTGAATGGTAGCCTGCTTCAAGGATGCCAACACACACACCCAGCTTCATTTCACACACATTGCTCATGTTAGGAGGGTTAGAGTGATTTGTCAACAGATACTCAATTTGGAAACGGGTTAAACACTATTTTCATTATTGATGCATCGTTTTCGATTAGGTGATTAACTGAAAAATCGATCAACAGAAACCAATCTTGATACTGGATTTATCGTAATTCTTATTTCATTCATTTAAAAAGACACATTTTTAAACGGAAATGACTGATTCATGCTTCTCCATTATGAACATAATCTGGTCTCTGATCTCTCTGGTCTTTTAGAGCAGTGGTTCTCAAAGTGGTGTCTGAGGACCCCTAGGGGTCCTTGAGGATGCCCCAGAGGGTCCCCAGCAAAATGGGGAATTATTATTTTTACTACAATTCCACCCGTAAGTAACACAAGAGAGAATGTATGAACATTTTGGTCATTTGCTTCAAACACTTTCTGTAATAAAACATCTAGAAGCCAAAACCCTATGAGATAGTGGTCTTTTTAAATTTTATATAACCCTTCTTTAACCAGGCAAGTTAGTTCAGAACAAAATGCTTAAATACAGCCATGGCCTGGCAAGAGGAGGACATCCTCTTGAAGAGATGGATACACAGTAATAAAGGGTATGAAAAGTAGAGTTTGTGTTGTAGTGCTGTAGAGTGCCTAATGATGGTATGAATCTCCTTTGAGTTGTGGCGTTTATTTTTTTATTGTCATTTTGTTACCAAACAGTTTTATGGACCAAACAATTTATCTGGAAAATAATAGACAGATTAATCAAAATGGAAACAAACATCACTTGCAGCCCTCAATGTGGGTGATGTGGCCTTCATCATTACAAATGCTGATGTGACAGCCAAAAATTGGTCTTCTCTCTACACTATAACAGCCAAATCTTTCATGCAGCCAAACAAGGACAACGTTTAAGCCATAAATTATTATAACCCAATTCCCAGTTAGCATCTAATGTGATATCACAAAGTGAAAATTATACTATCTCCTAGCTTTAGGTGGGATACCTCAGAATGTAATTATTTCCATATTTCATTGATGAACCCTCGTAGATTTATTCTTTGTGTTTTTGGCATATTATCACGCTCTGTTGGACCAAAACCTTGGACACTAAACTGAGTGTTTACAGTGGAGAGAAATGTATTGATGCTTTGACTTTGCATTATTTCCGTGCATGACATTTTGACAACTGACCTTGATTTGAGGAAATATTCCACAACCTCTGAACTAAATTTAAAATATTGACATGAAATTGTAAAACGCAACAATAAAAATGTTTTAAATGAAGTGAAGTTTTAGGACAAAAGGAACAGCTGTTACAGTAAACTGCAGCAAACAAACAGAACAGACAAATCTCTTGTTGTTGATCATAGAAACCTTGTGTAGTTTTGTTCCAACTCACCTCGTACTGCCCATCAGTGTCCAACAACTGGAAGCTAGTGAGCCACACGCTGGGATCCGTGTCCATGTGGACATCCACGCAGTGACTGGGCCTGAGCCACAGCAGCTTCTTCATCCTGCCCACTCTGCTGCGGAGGCCACGGGACTCCCCTCCATCGCTGCCTCCACACACAGGAAGAATGGCCCTCATCACTCGCTCTGTGTCACGCTACAGGCCCACACACCTCGTCAGATCTCTCCCACACCTGCTGCCTCATCTGTGCCAGGGAGGAGAGCGTTAAAACATTAGGCATAGTCCCTTTCTTGTAATTTTACGTTTCATCAGAAAGTGGTATGTCCAGGTCAGCTGCAAGACAATTTTAAACCTGTTTCTACCTCTTCTGAATTTCATTAAACAAAGATCTGTCCTGAAAAACTGGGCCAGAGGTAATTGAATTTGAATAAAAAACACGAGTAGATTTACCATGCTTGGACAGAAATAGGGTTAATGTTTCAGCCTTACCTAATGGAGCAGCACAGCACAATAACGTCATTGAATTCCCTTCACAATAAAAAGGCCACATAAAAGCCCTAAACTGACATAACAAGTCATTTTGTCTAAATGAATTGAAGAATCTGCTATAGAATTGATGCAACTTCATAGCTGGCAACAATCAAAAAATAAAGCATATAGATCACTGTCACTTTGCCAGTATTGTTACTACTGAAATGACAACACTGGCAAAGTTTTTAATATATAGTCCATTGAGTAAAGTTCATTTGTTTGATTGTTAATACAGTCAAAATGGCCACATCATAAAAACAACAAATGAAAATATGAAGACTGTG
The DNA here is from genome assembly GCA_029875015.1 of Lepomis gibbosus. NCBI lineage: Eukaryota > Metazoa > Chordata > Actinopteri > Centrarchiformes > Centrarchidae > Lepomis > Lepomis gibbosus. The sequence goes on along the minus strand of JAPMOB010219953.1, from coordinate 12,070 downwards.
ATGAGACAAGTATGTACACACACACACACACACACACACACACACACACACACACACACACACACTTCTGGCCAATGCTCAATAATAATCAATACATATTTTTCTATTAATATTCCCATATTCAATTGCATACAAACACATTTGGCAAACAACCTAAGCCTAAACTATTACGAATAATATTTCTTCAACAACACCCCCAAGAAAATCTGGATATCTTAACATTCAGAAGACACTTTAAATACAATCTAAAACCTATTTACATAAAAAAAGATTACCGGAATCTTGATCCTCTTGAATATGCCTCTCCTAAATCCTGACAAAAACCATGTTCAGAGCTGCATTTTGTCCAGTCAGAATATTCATGTGGAGACAGTGTGAAACTTGGATGGAAGAGACTCTGGCATTTATAACTGAGGACTGATTGTTCTTTGTGTTTGTGGGTGGATGATGCTCTGCTGTGTGTGTGTGTGTGTGTGTGTGTGTGTGTGTGTGTACTGAGTGGCCTCCCCCGTTTGGCTCTACACTGAAATATATCATCATGTCCCATTTTGTTTGCATCCTATCTTCCAGTTCACTAGCCGTCTCATTAGAATAAAGCACAACATCCCTGCCCTAATTTCACCTTGACCTCAGCGTGATTCACACTGAAGCATATGTATGGAAAAATGCAGACTCATCCCCATTCCTTTTCAGCGTATCCATTTTGCTCATTTGAACTGGGCTTTCTGATGAGCTTGCTTTAGAGCTGTCAAGGGCTGAAATGTTTCTTACCTATAAAAACGTGACAAAATGACACGATTTTAACCCTATTTAGACCGCTGATACATGGAAGTCTGGTGCCAGGAGATATTGAGGAAACACGCTCACGCTGCTGGCAGCGATTCAAACTCTGCACCGGGCTGCGCAGGTCCGCCTCCTCTCACTGATTGGTCGATCAGCTTTGGAAAAAACACCAATAAAACGAAGACTTATCACTACTACAAATAAACACGGACATTGATTTATGTTGGCCTGTATATTAGCCAATCAGTGTCCAACATGATGGGTGTTCTTTCCAGACTGTAGAACATTCAATCACACGTTTGTGATACATGTTTGTTTCATTTCATTTCATATTTTTGTCCTGCAATGGATTGAATCTGTTTTATCCCCCCCTTGTTAATATTTGATGTGTCACGTGCAGAGACTGTAAAGGTCACGTGTGTATGCTTATTAAATCAAATCCAATCAAATGTCATTGTTTCATCTTTATCTTATGTTTTACTTTAGGGGATCATTTTATGGAGGCTGTAAATGAATTCTCCATTATGAGACCTAAAGTGAGCAGCATGTCAAAGAACTGGTCCCCATCCTTAATAAAATTAATTTAATTTTGATTGGGCCCATAGAATGATTATCTTTTTCCAAGTCTTGATGGGAAAGCCTAAAAGTCAGTCATCAGTTTTTCAATACATGTTACAGTATTTGCAAACACCTCGGTGGAGAGTTTTAGTGCCTGATAACGATCTAAATCAGTAATTCCAAACCTAGGGGCTGTGTCCACACATTGGGTCCCAAAAGAACAGAATTATTTCTCTGATTTTTGATCTTTTCTTTTTGTGAAATACTTAAAACATTCAAGTCTTCAGGACTGTAAAATGAAACAATTTGAGAACAAAAACATCACTCTTTGGTTGAAATGCTTGTAACTCACATCCATGGTAGGGCAAATACCTGTTACACGGGGTCACACTTGTGACTTCACTAGATTGGGTCACAAGTCAAAATGGTTGGGAACCACTGATCTAAATACTATCTCAGTGGCTTTGATTTATTTATGCTCAACTGCAAAACCTAAAGTCTAAACATTGATAAAAAAAGTCTTGAATGTGGGCTAATTGACAAGTGCAGTCTAATCAAAAATCAAATCAACTTTATTTATATCGTCCAAGATCACACATCTGCATCTGTAATAACCTTTAAAACATCATACTGTTAAATTCCCAGTGGCTACTATTAACTTATGTAATTTACATGGGCTTACAAAACTGCTACAATAAAAAATGTTGCTGTAGAGTTTAGACAGCAATGGACATATCAGACTCTGACAGGAAAGAACCAACAGTCAAGCAAAAAATGACATTTAGAAAATGAATGCGACATGAATCCTACTGCAGATTAGGTTACATGTGCTCTTATTATATCCTTCCCTGGAACTTACCACACACACACAAACACACACTCACAAATGGACACCTAACTCTTTTGATTCACTGGATCCATCAAAGACCTTTTGTCTGCAGCCATAACTTCTCTGTCTGCTTACGATAAGCAAGTCATTCAATCACACCTGCCATGGTAACTACCTGTGAGTTGTCAGCTAGACAACCAAACATCATTAAGGTGACACCCTAGACATTTTGGTATGAAGAATTATTGTTCTGCTAATAATTCACTCATACAACTAGACAATCCACCTCTCCAGCGTCCAAGAGCTAGCTCCGTCAACATCAAAGAATTTGAGCATGGAGGCAAGATCCATTTTTGAGATGCTCCACATAGCAGAGATAGTTTGGGTGTTGGTGCTGCACGTCTGCAAGCAGGCAAGGTTTCACACGCAGTTCACACCTTCTACTGGGACAAAGCATGTGCATCTATGTTGTTGATGTGATTCATCCATTAAATAAAGGATGGATTCGTCACCAGTGTTGGGTTTCAGTGGGCTTCAGGTTGTAGTGCAACATGTACGTAAGATAAAACCCATTATATTGACTGTGGATAGGTTGTGATCAGTGGGACAATGACCTTTCTGCACAAGTTTCCAGTTTTATCTGCATACACCCATTTATGGTAAAAGATTTTAAAAAATATGATTAAAAAGCAAAATAAATGTTTTGATTTTTTTATTGGCTTTCCATGAAGCACGTCAAAACAAACACAGCTACACAAAAAGTAACCACCTTCCAAGGCACCAACACATCCATTCATATAAAATAAATGATCATCTAAGAAGTGTTAAATTGTGCTCATGTTTTGACATCTAAAAATTACATTTTCATTTTTGTTTTCAGTCAACTATTTACCTAAAATATAAGAATCATTTTAGTGACTGCTAGGACACATAATAATATTTGTAGAGGCGAAACATTAAATGGCTAAAATAGCAAAGAGAAACCTTGGATGGTCCTTATAGGTTCTTCGTCCTCAACTCACAGTAAGATGATTTTACACTCAAATCAGTGTTGGGGTAAGAGCATTTATTTTCCTTGGGTCTTGAGACTATGGTGCTGGATTAGAACTTGCCCTTCTTCTTCTTCCAAGGCTTCTTCTTGGACTTGGAGTCAATGATCAGCTGAGACTGACGCTTCAGCGCCTCCCGTGAGATGATGTCAGCCTCGTCCTCTTCACTCTCCTCCTCTGAGACACAAACGGCGACAGTTTGAAACAAAGACAGATTTAGATTGTGTGCTTGTACTGGTGTGTGTGTGTGTGTTTATGTTTCCCAATTTACCGTCAATGAAGAGGTCCAGTCTTGGGTCTTCAGGCAGCTTGACACGGGTGTTGTAAGCTGGCAGTTTCCCCTCAATCCTGATATAGAACTGCTCAGGGCAACACAAGGATATTTCCATGTAATCTGACATTATGTAGGTCTTTTTTAATGCCCAAAACAGAAGAAATGTAATTCTGAAATCTTACAAAACTGATAAATAATATTCCATGTCAATGACAATAATGATTGAAAATATAAACATTAATGTTAATATTTTCAATCAATATTGTCATTCAATCAAGATCAAGTCAAAAGGCCAATCATGCTTTCATCTCCTCCTGACCTGACTTTTGCAACACACTGGTATCAGCAGGTGAAACGTCCAAAAACTACAACTCATACAAAGCTCAGCTGCCAGGCTTGTAGCGCATACTGAGGGAAGCAACCGTCACACCTGTCCTTGTTGCCTCTCACTCATGAGATTTAGAATTTAACATTTTACTTCTTGATTTCAAAGCCTTTAATGATCTGGCTCCAGCCTATATCTGTTATCTGCTACTTCCCGATGAGCTGATCACTGCATGAGATCCCGTGGTAGGGCCCTACTAATGGCTCCAATATCCCGATTTGTCACTAACCGGCCCTTTGCTGTCCCCCTGGAGATCTCAAGCATCTCTTCTTAAAGCTAACTTTTATTTTACAGCTTATCCTTAACTGATGGTATTTGATATTTGTTTGGTATTTTATGTTTTGGATTTTATTAACTTTTATTATTTGAAAAGTGCTATATAAATACAATTGTTAATATTATTATTATTATTATTATTATGTTTAATGCCAGTATTAAGCTTATTTTTAATCTGTACACAACTTTATTTTTAGGCCTTAAACATAATGTAAACTGAATTTCACATTTATCTAAAATGACCTATTAGTAAGAAAACTAAATTAGATTAGAAAATATCATACAAACCTTTAACCATTGTTTTATCACTATTATTTTTATTTTATATTAGTATAAATGCAATGCATGACTTGCTGTACGTCGTTATGGTAGAGGTACAAATAGTTTGACCAGGGCAGCCAAGCAGTTTCTAACAGTACCAGTCATGCAAACAAGGCTAGACTCATTTTGAAATTATCAGCTCAGAGCTACGTCAATTGCAAAGATTGTGCCGTCTAAAAAGGGATCTGAGAGTAAAACAGTCAATGTCATTAGTAAAAGGCCCACAGACTGTTACGCATTTCCAATGGTACACTCTGATATCCTATGTTCTCAAACAGAGAAGGTGCTGCTGAGCGTTATTAATCACAAACAAACACTTCAGGTGGCTCTACTGGCTGCCTTTCCATTCAGATAAGCTATGCAAGCGCTGAAGCATGCATGCGCACGTGCTCAGCCATGCTGTGTTCATTTGTCGCACTGTGCCCTGTAGGCTTAAACGAGAGGCCCAACATGCGCTTTACCAAAACTGCATACATCACTGAAAGTTCAAGCTGACGCATAGCCCTTACAGGAGGAACACAAATTACTTTCTAATTATGTTCCCAAACCAGTTACAGAGATATTATTGGCAGGTTATGCTGATCAAATGACCTTCATCGGCGACACCTATTTATGTGTGTAATGCCAACATTCTCTGTTAATGAGGACAGTATGTACGTATGTCAATCATCTATCAGTGCACAAACCTTCTGTTCAAGTTTATGAGCACTGCAAATGACACAGATTTGAATCTGTTGTGGAGCTGTTGACTCACCTCCTCCTCTTCCATCTCCTTCATAACAGCAGCTACATCTTTCCCCTGAAACTCCTCGTGCAGCAACTGCAACTTCAGCTCACACAGGGTCATCAGCTCCACCACAAACTCATCTGAGTCTGGAGACACCTCAGCCACTGTGTCCTCACTCTGGAGAGAAATGAAAGGTCAGCAGACATAAGCTTGACTGGTAGCAGACATTTTGAGAGCAAAGGAAATTAAATCAATGATGAATGTGTTGGTTGGGGGAAAAGAAAATTAGCACGCATTACGACTAAGCCAGACCATGGGAGTTATAAGTTAAACCTACAGTTGGACAATTTGAGGTCACGTTTACCAGTGTGATGTGCTGAAGTTTGTCTGCGAGATGCTCCACTCCGGCTCGGACAGTACTGAGGGCTTTAACAAGCCAATCCAAGCGCTCTTTACCTGCTTCACACCTTTGTTGCTGAGCCTGCAGTTGCTGCTCACATTCCTCCAGCATCTGTTGGTCACTAATAAAAACCACAGAGAAACAGCAGACTTGACAATGAGCATTACACAGCTGCTTATACTAATGCCTTTGTTCCCCTGTTACTGTCTCACCTAGAGAGTTTAGCCTCTCCAGAATATTTCATATCCTGGAACTCCTGGTTCAGGAGCTCCCTCTGCTCCTTCAGCTGCTGCAGCACCTTCTCATTCTCTTCCTTCAGACTTTCCAGATGTTCGTGTGTCTCTTTCTGTGAGATGAAGCGATCCACTATCTCCTACACTCATGAAATAAAATTGTGTAAGCTCTAATAGAAACCACATTAATGTACATGCATAGATGAGCCCCACTTTCTCTCTCTCTCTCTCTCACACACACACACACACACACACACACACACACACACACACACACTCAGACACACACACAGAGCAGGTGCAGCAAATCCTTCTCTTTCCACGTCTATACCTGTATATTTGTGACTCCGGTGGCCTCTTTGATGCGTCGAAAGGCCTCCTCAAAAGTGGAGATGGCCTTCTCCTCTTCGCCTGCCATCCTGGGGGTGCTGCGTTGGGCCTCACTGCTCATCTCATCTGGCTGCATAGCTGTTCTCTGGGCCTAGAAAATTTGACAATAATGAATAGATAGCAATTGCATGTTTAATCTTGCAAAACATGATTAGTGCACATGGCTAGTGAAAAAGCAGGTGATCAAAAGAGGGAACAACATCAAAATAAAACCATCCACTACAATCTTGAAGTGTACATTTTTAAATACCACGATGTGTGTCTCACCCTTCTATCGACTTTTTCAGCATGGGCCCTGCGCTCCTCAACCTTTTTCCTGTAGCCAGCTATAATACGCTCTCTCTCCTTGCGCTCCTTGTAGAGCAACTCCTCTTGCTGCTGTAACTCAGCCTGGCAGGAAGAAAAAGGGAAGGGAAGGTGGAATGGGAAGGAGGGAAACAGAGGAGACAACAGAGTGAGACATACAAAATGTTATTAAGACAGCAGAGAAATTGTAAGGACTATAATTCAGCACCAAGAAAGATCTTAATAATTAATAATTATTCATTCGGAAAAAGACAGAGAAGAGAGAGCAACCTTGATTCGGAGAAAGAAATCTGTATGCACAATCTATAGTGATGAGGTAGTCTAATGCAGTGGCCAACTTATTCATACATTTTTGTCAGCTTTACTTATGGATGGACTGAAAATAAATTATTTCCCTTTTAGCTGGGGATCCCCTCAAGGACCCCTGTTGGACCCCGGGCCCCACTTTGAGAACCACTGAGCTATTGTATGTGTACTTGAGAGTTATTCATGTCCATCAAAATGAAAAGGACACAGGTGAATAAACACTGAAAAATACTTTGTAGCTGCTTTACTTGTGACTCATGTAACTTATACCATTAGTAATAAGAGAGTAAATGAATCATCCCTCGTGCTTTCACTAGCAACATGCACTTTGTAAACTCATAACAAAGGAGGCTACAGATCACCTTAGCAGCTTCTTTAGAGAGCTGGGCGTTGTTGTTCATGACCTGCATGTTGTGAAGCTCATCTCTGTGCTTCAGGATTTCGGCTTCCAGACTGTCCAACTGGCCCTGGAAAGTCAGACTCTCCTCCTGAAGTGATGACAGTGGAAAAGTGACAGAAAAAATAAATAAATCGATTTACAGAGTGAGAGTTTTAGGATACGAAAAAGATTATAAGAACACTACTGGGCCCTATGCCCTAGACCTTTGTATAAAATATTACTTGCTAATCATTAGGTTGTGATCTAGAAATTAAAGCTTGATCTATTAATCCACTTAGGTTGCATCCAGATAATACCTTTAACAAAATGTCTAAAATATCAGTCAATGTATATGCATTGTGTAGAACTGTAAACCAAGAAGGGAGGTTAAGTGTAAACAATGAGCATTTCTGTTTCCTGTGCATGATACCTAAATGAAAATGAATGGGAGACTGTGTACAAAGCAAGTGAAGATGAAACAAAAACAACAAAAACATTATTTTGAGGCTAAAAATGTGTATCCTGGACTAACCTGCAAATGACTTTTGAGTTTCAGGTAGTTAGCCATGATGTTCTCAGCCTCCTTGCACTTAAACTGGGTCTTCTCCAGGCTGTTCTCCAATGCCCGCAGGTTCTAAAGACATAAACACACAACACTGTTTATAGAGCATGTACTTATGTACTATTCTTGTGTAGAGTGAAAAGAAAAGCAGTGTTTTCCACATCTCTACGTGAGCCTCAGAGGTAACTACCATGGCATCTTCCTCCTTTTTCCGAGCGCGAGCATCAGCAGACTGTGCTCCACTGCTGCCCTCTGGTTTCATTCTCTGGTATTCCGTCTTCAGCTCTTCCAGGCGGCGCTGGTGAGTCTGGGTGGTGTGCTTTAGGGCATTGAGACGCTTCATCTTGGACAGCACCTTCTGGTCTAGCACTGTCAGGGCTGCCTGAGAAAAGGGTAATGACAGGGAGAGTGTGTTTGAGCAGAAGAGATACATAAATGCACACAGTGAGTGGGAACAGACAGTTATATACTAGCAAGCAGTCTCAAACTATTATTTATGCCAGGGGTTCCCAAAACTTTCAGCCCACGACCCCCAAAGTAACGGTGCAAGTGACTTGTGACCCCCCACTAAAAACGTATATAACAACACAAAATAACAACTGATTCTGCGGCTAATATGTCGTAAATCTGTCGCAATGACCTCAGGGGTCAGAGTGGTCAAATAAAATCAAAAGAGCTGTTCCCTTTTTATTTATTAGCTTGGTTTTATTTTAAATTTAGCCACTACTTTTATCTTGTGTTACAATCATGGCTAACATAACGTTATGCTATTTCTAATCGTTTTTAAATTTTTATTTTATTTCTGGAAATCAACTTGCGACAACCCCCCTCTCTGGCTCGTGACCCCCCTAGGGGTCCCGACCCCCACTTTGGGAATCACTGATTTATGCCACTTAAATAGTTATACACAAGACTTTTTCCATTTGAAACAGTCTGTTACACAGCTATTAACAACTGAGGTGTCAATAGTGGGAAAAGTAAAACCTATGATGAAAATAGTCCAACAATATTATTTTGTAGTCCACTATATAATTCTTCTATGAATTATCTTAAATAAATAGTAAGAATGAACAACAACGACACAATGCTGCTATGAACCTCAACAACATAGAGTAACGTTATTTATGCTCCTTCCTCTCACCTTCCCTGTCATGTTGCGGTAGGCATCCTTCTCCAGGCCTCTGTTGTGAAAGGCCACTTTGATGATATTCTCATCACCCTGGGAGTCCAGACACCATAGGAAACAGGATTGTAATTGGAATGAAGTAAGGACAAAAAAACAAGCAACATAGCTGGTAAAGTTGCCTCTATTTTATGGGGGCTTACAGCATTAGCTTCTGCCAGTTTTCTGTACAGCTTCTTGTTCTCCTGCCTCAGGTGGCGGATGGACTCTCTGTTCCTCTTGATGGCGGACTGAGAGCTCTCATAGTATGCAGCCCTCTCGCCCTCTAGTGGACACATTTAATAGTTACACCGAGATGGGCCGGTGTTACCGTCTCATTATTTACTAATAATACAAGTTACACTAGCTTACTGCTGTTTCTGTTGGATTTCCATATGGGTTTACAGTGGCTAGGCACAGAGTAACCTAAACATGACGGCTAAGTTTGCTAACTGTAGCAAAGTTCACGTCCTTCAGCAGAAACTGAAATCAACGCTCGGACTAATCTTACTTTGAAATAAACTTACCCAGTAGTTGAATTTTACGCTGCATCTCCGTAATTTGGTCATGAAGCGGGGGTTTCATTGTATCGGCACTGAACGGCATGTTTGTGCTGTGTTACTGCTGTACACAATTAGCAAAAAAATCCCCAGTCAGTGTTAGCTTGAGCCAAATCGCTTGTAGCCTCCATCGTTGCCTAGCAACCCGTACACTTAGACCAGAATGGGGCTCAGTTTCAAATGAACCCTGTCGAGCTACTGGTGAAAAATACACTTTAGTCTCACTTAGAGCTACAGTCAGAACCCTGAGCTCAGTTCGTTTTCGTTAAAAAGTTATATTTATGTGATAAATAGGTCCATTTGCTATATTCACTAAATATTTAATTGTACAACGCTGAAATGTCACCAAATGTTAAACTACCAAGCATGCTGCTCCTGCAAAGCACTTAATTCAAAGCTTCCTTACAGACACAGGAAGCATACAGCCTGAATGTACTAAGGCTACTAGGCCTATATTACCTGATTATGACGAGTTAACAGATTTCATAGCTGAAACTATTTGTATGATTATAGCAACACAACAAATGTTCATGTTTGAATGTTTATATTGTAGATGGATTCTTAAAAATCTAATGAGTAGATCTAACATATCTGATGCTCTTAGATTCCAAATGTCCATTCAACTAAATAACTTTTTCCCCGGATGAACTGATAAAAGAAAATAACAATCCACTTGTTATTGTACCCAAATAAACCTAAGAAGCAGTGGGCTTTTGTTTTTTTTGAACACTGATATGGCAACACAAACTTTAATTGGTTTACAACAAAGGTAATGCAAAACGTTTCCAAACTCAACATGGGGACATTAATCATGGATATGTTTAAATTCAGTGGAGAATATGAACAACAAAAAAATACAAGTCATTGAAAAAATAAAAACTGCAAGTCAAAGTTAAACCACTTGGGTCATTTATAATCTCTTAAGGCTTTTGAGTATCATACTAAGCTTTTAATTGCCTACAGTTTAGCAACTTTACTTTGGTGAGCTGATTTAAAACAGTGCAATAGCCTATAGTTAAACAGATAAAGCACAGCTTTACTCGTGTATCATAAAGTGGAGGTATCATTGAAATATATTGGACCCTTCAAAGCTTAAAACTGTATTACAGAACACAACATAAAAGAACAAAATATACAGTCAAAAAGAAAAAAATTGGTTTTTACTTACTAGTTTACTTAAATGAACTACAGTTATCTGTAACTCAAGCTCCCATGTTCTTTCTGTAATAAAATCACACTTGGTGGGCAAGCACAGGGAGAGAATGGATTTAAGGCTTTGTAACAACACACAAAAAGATCAATAATATCATACAAACAACATAATTGAATCCCACAGCAAGGCACAAACAAACATACTGTACATATATAATGTAGCACAGAAAGTGGCACAGTAATTCCTCCCTTTGTTCTCATGTTCACTAAACACACACACACACACACAACAATGACTTAATCCACAGATTTGGGACCTTCATTGGACTTGTTCAGGAGGGAGAGCAGGTTCTGAGACATGAAATACGGCCTCTCTGCTGATCCATCATTGCGCTCCAGATCCTCCACTGTGAACAGTTGAGGAACAACATTTTCACTCTCAGCACACTGACACTGAATATTGATGCATTGTCTATCTATTGTCAGTTTCGCCTTTCAGTTCATTCAGAATTAAAGGGGCTATTACAGAACATCCATACAATAAGGAGACTTGCAGGAGACAGTTAAAGACCTAATACCAGGCTGAAAAGCAATGTTTTGCTGCCCCCTTTGTTTGAAAGTTTCAAGTCCATTGGGTTTGGTTAGAAGTGTGCTCTGTTGTACCTGTAACCACACCCAACAGTGATGTCATCTTAAGTTACTCTCTAACAAAATAAAATAAAATAATGCTCCAAATCTGTGGTTCTCCACCTTGGGGCCTTCTTTCTGAGAGGTAAAAATCGCTCTTTGGCTGAACAGTTTACTAATCACCTGTGATTGGGGCCACAAGTAGACATTGTTTAATTTCAAGGGGTCACAAGCCAAAAACTTTGGGACTCACTGTTCTATATAAGAGAGTTTTTCTGATTTTAGTCCCTAACACGCATCAAGTTACAAAAACAAAAACTACACTTCCCATAAAGTATAAGTAACTGAATCTGTTTGTTAGCAAAGGCCCACAGCTTTTAAACAGGGCCCCCAACACAGACTTTATGTCTAAAATTTGGAGTCTCAAATCCCAGCCTGTGATGAATCAAGTTATGTCAGCAGAGTAATTTCCACAGAAAGCATTTTAAAACTGTTGTCTGAGTAATACTCTCCATAACAAGTAAAGTGACTTAAACATGTAAAATGCTTGGAGTGTCCCTTTAGCTCATCATTCTGGCTGACTTTGTTGGACATGAATACTCACCTGCTTCCAAATGCCAAACCAGCTTGAAATCCGAGTGTATACTCATAACAAAAGTACGCTGATTAAATACAATCACCTTTAATCAAGATTTACATCCAATAAATATGGAATGTCATCAGTTATTTTAAGTGGAAAATCAACTCTCAACATCTTTCACAAGGTGACAAACAAGACAAAAAAGGTACAA
>JAPMOB010219949.1:0-24462 GCA_029875015.1 Lepomis gibbosus | reverse complement strand
TTTCCCTGTCAGCAAGCGTGCAGCCGCATTTTGAACTAATTGTAATCGGCGAACTGAAGACTGATCAAGGCCATAGTACAGTGTAAGGTTACAAATGCTGCCATCTGTTTATACTGTAAGAGTTAAAATATCACAGGATAAGTTATACTGCTCTGATAGAAGAAATAATGTGACAACACTAGACAAAAGTCTCATTCTATTTGGGCATTGCCTGACCATTGAGAACAAACCATAGGTAAGTAGGCTACATGCATTACGACAAAAAATACCATGTGTTGTATAGGCCTTAATATTGTAGACCAACCACGGGAATATAAGATCACAATCATTTATTTTGTAGTGATCTAATACCAGGTGAAGTCTCACTAATTAGGACACATACAACAATGTTAATGTAAAACTGAACACTTATACCACGTTCAAAGATCTAACCATAAATACCAACCATGTGACTATAAGACTGTCTCCTCCAACCCACAGGTTCAGGCTCACACCTGGTGAAGAGGCGAGGCGAGATTGATGCACTAAAAGATGTTTGTCACAGTTGTGTCACGTGACTGTCCCCCATAAATACACAGCGAGAGGCACAGCAGCTCATTGCTCCTTCTGATTTCCCACCTGTTGACCTGTGTGTGTCTGACCAGTGGGGACACCGTCACTTCCAGCTGCACAATACTAATAAATGTCTTGTCTTGTCTCCGTGTTTTTGGCTCCTCCCCGCACTGATTAAATGTCGCACGGCGCGTCAGTCTGCTGTAGTCGCAGGCAGACCGAGGAGCTGTAGAGTTGGACTTCCATCATCCTGACAGCAAGAACACAGCTGTTTTTTTCTCCCGGGCACCTTCACCATCCAAGAAGCCTCGGTGATGAAGACCATTCTTGCTGCATACTCCGGCGTCCTCAAAGGTAAGGCAGTTACTGGCTTGCTTGTGCAACATGGGCTGCAGCAAGCAAACAAACCAAAGGTGGTCAAACAAACCAGGAGTCGTTTGTGTTTAAGATCAGAAGGACATGGGACACACAAACACACACAAACACACACACCACGCCAGTTTCTCTCGTGCTGTGTAAAGTACTTTGTGGCATTCTAACAAAACATGAGTTTAACAGTACCATCATTATTATTATTCTATCAGAAAACATTTTAGAGGGAAGGTGCATTGGAAACACTTAAAACATATTTTCACTTTTTGACCCTCCCCCAAACATTTTAAAAAAGCATATATTTTAAAATAAAATAAAGCATGAATTTTAAAATAAAATAAAATTGTAGATTTAATGCTGCAATATTTGATTTGTGCTCTGTGACTGTTAATGCCACTGCTTCCAACACAACTAACTGTTCTTGTTAACCGTGTGTAAGTAGGCCGACAGTGAGAGCAACTTTAAGCTGGAGTCAAATTCCTATGTGTACACAGACTTAGCTAATAAAGCTGATTCTGAACATACACAGAATTATGAGCAGCATGCGTTTGCTCATTTAGAGGTTTTGCAGTTGTCTGCGGTTGAAAGTTTAAAATTTGGGCTAAATTAAGAATTATTTGCAAATGTCCACAGTGTGAATTAGAGATTTCTTCTGGGAAAATTAATTAACTTTGTAACTAGTCTAGAAAGGCTAGTCTAGTACACCATTATTCTATAATAAAGCCCAGGCCTGTCGAGGTCGACTTTGCTTATGAATCCATCAGTTGACTTGATGACACTCTTTTGCTGTGTTGGGTCAGGAATTCACTTTTAATTAGCAAATTTAAAAAGTGTCCAATGAACTGATAATGAAACTGGATGGTTTTTCATAAACAAGCACATGGTTCAACCGCGGGACATACTGGTGTTTGTGTACCTCTCTGACTGGTGGCCAGTTTGATCTGGCTCGCTCCCGGACTCTAAGAGCATACTGAGAGTGGGCAGATTAACCATGAACTGGTCACCAATTGTATCCTGGCCAACTCCATCTCTCTACATCAGTCACTGGCACAGATTCAAAAGTCATAGCATCATAGCTCACAGTAATACCACCAGCAGCCTGGTGCTGGGTTATTTTCAGTGTGTACAGATGGGATTAGACAACAGTGTTTTCCTGGAGGGGAGATCTTCTTCTTAGTGACTCTCAGCAGTATGAGCTTGACTAGCTTTAGTTGCTCGTGATGTGTCCGTTAGTTAATGCTCCCTCTCCGCACACAACCTTACATGTAGCTGCGTGGCTTCACTTTTATGGGCTGGTGACTGAAAGAGCTGGTGAGTATCGTAGGCTGTGTAGCTGTGGCTTCGTTTTGTTTGATATCCACCTTTTGGCTTGGCTTAACTCAAAGCATGACTAGGAAAGAATTACTACTAGGAGCGTGTTACCTGCAAGCTTCTCTTAGTGGGTCTTCAATAATCCACCCACATGGATACAGTTTTGATACAACCCCTTTTATGCTCTTATGTCTTGTCCTGCATTTCTTGTGTCCAGGGACTGGGACCAGCATCCTCTCTGCCCTGCAGGACCTGCCCTTGGCATTCTGGCCCTGCAGATCCAAGATGGAAAAACATCTTCAGGTCATCTCTGTGCTGCAGTGGGTGATGACCTTCTTAGCCTTGGGTGAGTGACTGTGCTTTTGTGCGCGGGGCTCTGTGTATTTCACCTAAGCTGTAAGAAAGCAAAGAAACCTAGAAGACTTAACTTTTAGTCTCATTAGTCTCCTAATATGGGGGTTAGATCTCTGAGCTGCACACATACTTGCTTCTGACTTGTGATTCCTTTTCTAGCAGAGCTTTAACTCAATAGTTTAGCCTTTATATCATTACTGCACATTATTTTAGGTAATATGTCTGTATTTAGTTATTCTTAATTTTGCTGTCTCTGCCCTCTCCCTCCAGGTGCTGCCTGCACTGTGCTGCTCATCTACTTGTTCTGCACTGACTGCTGGCTTATTGCAGCCGTTTACACCGCCTGGCTCATCATAGACTGGAACACCCCGAAACAAGGCAGGACATTACAGATCAATCAGAAGTCACTGTTGCCTAATACTTGAATTTTGAGTCCCATGTGAAGAAAAATCACTGGTCTGATGTCATTTCCAAATATTTCTAGACATGATATATCAGAAGCTACTGGTCTTATTTTTCTGAAAATTGATTGGATTTTTGCATTTATGTGTATTATTATGCATTCTATTTCATTCTTCCTGACCGCCAGAGGCAGTGCTTAACACTGGATCACATCTGTCTCGCGCACGTTGCAGGTCGAGTGTTTAATATCAACAAAGTCACCTGTGACCTGGGATGACGTGGAGTGTAGCTTATACAAGCCCACGTCATCATGAAAACTGTCTCGACAAAATCTTCTCGCCAAGAATCTGAGTGACAGAGAACTCTGGCGGTCATCCAGAATTCATAGAACTGTAGTTACATACATAACTCTCCTTTTTGCAACCACTGGGCCTTTTGTAATGATTAGCAAACACAATGTGCTTTTGTTTAGACCATTTTGTTTTGTTCTTAACCTGTTTATATTAGAAAGGGCACATTTTGTGCTGACTCAAAGTATAGGATATAGGCTGTTTTTAGCCTGCTACTAGTATTTGGACTGTCATAAAGTATTGTACAGTCACTCTTGGTTTAGAGTGAAATGTCTTGGCAACCATTTGGTGGACTGTCGTTACATTTCGTGCTAAACCAACACTTTGGTTTGCAAACACCTGCAAAACTAATGGCATTCCCATCAGCCTCAGCTGTATGTTGTGTCTGTTGCTAATTAGAAAATGTTAGCATGCGAACAAGCTAAACTAAGATAGTGAACATGCCTGTTAAACCTTAGCATGTTGCATGCTGTGTAATTCTAGAGTTTGGAGGGGGTTGGGTTAAATAGGGCAGAAATAATTAGTCCATCAACAGAAAATTATCTGTCAACAAGGTTGATAACCAATTAATGGTTTAAGTAAGAGGCAAGCAAAATTAATTGGTTCCACCTTCTCAAATGTGATTGTCAGTGTTATATTTTTAATAAATAGAAACTTCTCTTTATAGTCTGATTTTAAAAACAGGAATTTTGAAGAGATCACCTTCGTCTGTGGTCATCATCTTGTAAACTTAAATGGTTTATTAATTAATGGAATAGACAAAAATACTTAACAGATGAATTTCTTCTGAAAATATTTGAGTTGCAGCTCTAGTTTTGATGATGAAAGTGATATTCTAATCTGTAATCTTGTCGTCAGGTGGCAGAAGGTCCTCTTGGGTGAGGAGCTGGACAGTGTGGACATATTTCCGAGACTACTTTCCAATCAGGGTGGGTAACTCAACAGAACAGTGGATGAATTGAGATGTCAGAGTTGCAACCAGCAAAGAAACTCAAAAAGTACACTTAATACTTATAACTCTTGCTTATTCTAGTCCGCATTTTATGATTTTAGCCTGTTGATCGATTTTCAGTTGTGCATTGGTTTGACATTATAGATAAGCTTATCAGGGGTGGATTGGGTATCAGCTGTTGGATCCATGTTGTTCCTTGTCCCATTTTGATTATGGTGAGGGCCTGACGTTGGATGGGAGTTTTAGACTTTGCCCTACCTGATAGGCTAAGGAGCAGTGCTAAGCTTGTTTTGCCTGCATCCTTGAGAGGACAGCCCTGGTTCAGAGTATCGGGGGGAAGAGTTACCGCAAACTGGCACATGCACAGCAAAGCACACACTCCATTACTAAACTGTCAGTAAAAGAGCCAGAAGTCAAGATTGGAGTGTGTTTGAAGAGAGAATGTTGCCTCTGAGATATTCTGCATGATTCAGTCAGCAGCCATGGGCTTTTATTGAAGCATCACTTTTGTACAGACTAGAGATGCTTTCAGTCACCACAAAAATAATCAGGAACTCTTTTGATGATAGATTTATGGTATTTTCTCATTCTCTGGTTACAGTTTCTACAATATGCAGATTTGCTACTTTTTA
Source organism: Lepomis gibbosus (assembly GCA_029875015.1). NCBI lineage: Eukaryota > Metazoa > Chordata > Actinopteri > Centrarchiformes > Centrarchidae > Lepomis > Lepomis gibbosus. Next base: position 19,537 of record JAPMOB010219949.1, on the reverse strand, counting down.
ATATCATTGTAAACCTAATTTTTGTAGGTTTTGGACTGATAGGATATTGTCACAGGAATATATTCTGCTGCATTTTATATACAAAGCAATTGCAATATCACACTCGCACCTGTATTCCTCTCTCTTGCTGAATTAGCTTTAGCTTCTGTTTGCCCCCACAATGCTAATGAAACACATGCTTTAATACAGCATCATTTTAAAATCACATCAATGTAAGGACAAATGGGCTGCCGGTGTTGATGAGTTTATCTATGAGTGTAGACAGGAAAGAGAGCCATTTCACTCCAGGGAGAAGAAGTTAAAGTCCTACTCTTTGTACTTTGAACTTTGTTCATCACATTGATTTGCACTGTTTGTACCATAGCAGTTTGTCTCAGTGGGTTGATGAAGTCATTCTTTTGTCACCCAGACTCTTAATGCTCTTGTTTTTCTGCCTTTTTAAGAAACCTAAATATTGCTGCAAGACATACATTAGTCAATGTTTTTTTTTATTTTGCTGTTGTGCTTTGTGTCAGTGTTGTAATGTTAGTTACTGACATAGACAAGTCTGTAGTTAAAAGTTCATCTCCTGTAACAGAGCTGGATAAGCCATTTAAGGTGCATTAAGATACTTTTTTATTGTTTCATTGCTCAAAATAGCCAGACTATATCCACAGGGCCAGTAATTGATTGTAGAGCAAGAGTTTTATCAGGACCACAACTTTATTTATATGAGTTGGAAGCCAACTGGTCAAAGTCCAAACCAACTTTAAAATCAGTAAGTGAGGACTGTAAGAGGTCTGGAGTGTGGCTGTTATGAAAACAGTTACATGAAGGTCTGAAAAACTGAATCAACACTAGAAACAAAGACTCTTCTGTAATAGTGGCGCTGTTGGTTTTTTATTTTTTTTCTTACAGTAACCAGTAAATCTAGCCTCCATCTCTTTACTGTCTCCTTTAACAATTCAAGCTGTTAAATCCTGTGTATAAACTTCTGTGGTCCCATTGGTAACCCATTTACATCTGCCATGCCAGCCAGGCAGTACTATGGAGATCTTGAATGTGATCTCCTTTGCTAATGTGGTTATGCAACTGTTGTGTTTGACTAGCTACTAAGGAAGCTTTGTGTACTCATTGTGATGGAAGGCTACAGTGCAGATCAGAGCATCAGCTCATTCAGCAGTTTCACAACTTCAACACGAAACCAAGAGGTTAAAATGATGCCGAATGTTTAAAGTTGTACTTTATTGTTGCCTGAACAGGTGCACAACATGTGTACAGGTCATTATTTTACGACTGTACATGAGTGTAATGTACAGAGGAGAGGCATGATGGGTTTGTGCTGATAAGGATGTTCTAGTTCATGTACAGTTAAGGGGTAACTACAGTATACATGGATGGATTTAAGATTTCATAAAGGACATTACATGTATTTTGCTAACTGACATTCTAAAGTTGCAGGGTGATTGCATTTGCACAGTGCATGTTTCACTGCTTTACATTTAGAACTGAATTACAACTACAAATAAAACTGGTTTGGCAATTATATTGATGATCAATTTATCATTTGTCATTGTTCAAATGAAAAACATTCTCTGCTTCCAACTTCCCGGATGTAAAAGATTTGCTCTGGTAAAACATTGTTAAAGGTGTCTAATATTTCTGAGGATCTATTGACAGAACTGCCATATAAGATCCATAACTATGTTTTCAGTGGTGTATAAAGACTTTATATAATAAACCATTATGTTTTTACTACTTTTGAATGAGCCATTTATATCTACATAACCGTGGGTCGCCCTTACATGGATGTCGCCACGTTGCATCGTCATGTGCTACAGAGCGTGTTTCGTCACTGTGTTCTTCTTGTTCTACTTCTGGTAGAATTCAGGCAGTGCAGACACCCATCACTATGTTGAATAGGAGTGTTCAAAGAAGTAGTAATAATATACATAATAATACAGATATGATATATAAGCGCCGGAAATAAGTTTTGCATCGGAGCATCCACCATTAGATGGTGGATGAGTATATAAGACATAATATTGACATGTTGTTTGGTTAGCTCAGTTGGTAAAGCGCAAGACTATCAACCCAAGGATTGAGTTTGATCCAACCTCAATTTTTATTTTATTTATTTTTAATTTCTTCAACAAATGGATTCTGCAGCAACAGTTTCTCACATCACAGCATGTGCTCCAGTGCTTTTGTTTCTATGTTTGATCCGCATCCATCAACCTACGGACGCCTTTTCATTTCCCCAGTATCTCCACGCAGAGGACATTTAGGGGAATCAGGTTTTCTGACTGCTCTTTCAGAGGTGTGTCAGCAGGCTGCAGACTCTTTTTAATGTCGTTCAGATTTTTAGTAGTAGAAGTAAAAGCTCAGTTCAACTCCAAACATTGCATTGCAGTAAACAAGCTTCTCGTGCTTTTATTTTGTCAGCAAAACCACTAAAGAGGAAATGTTTATGTGAGTAACTGTTGCTGTCATGACTGAGATCTATTTCAGCACAGCTATCAAAGTAATTAGTTATTGAGATTTTTTCCCACTATCAAAGCACCATAATCTGAACCTTTTTAATGAAATAATTTTACTTTATAATAATAAAGTGTGTTGATTTATTGTATGTTAACTGCAAAAAGTAGTATCCTATAGCGTTTAAAATGAAATGTAATAATAACGTTCATTGTATAACACATATACAAGTAACACTATATAACACTATAACAAGAATTTCTTTTTGGTCATATTGCTCACTAACTTGACATTTCTCCTATCAGACGTTTCCTGTCTAGCAGTGTCCCCCTCAAATGGAAATCAGCCTCACACTGGTCCTCTTTGTGCTATTGTCCTCCAGCTAATTAAGACTCACAACCTGCTGCCCAGCCGGAACTACATATTTGGCTACCACCCGCACGGCATCTTCTGTTTTGGTGCTTTCTGCAACTTTGGGACAGAAGCCACAGCCTTCTCCAAGAAATTCCCGGGCATCAAGCCCTCCTTGGCAACCCTGGCTGGAAACTTCCGCTTGCCTGTTCTTCGAGACTACCTGATGTCTGGAGGTAAGATTTCTTGGAAGTGGACCTTTGTCCTATTGCTCATCTGAAATATCTTCTGTTTACTTGGATGATTTCACTGATTGCTAGAGCTTTAACTGTTGTGCTGTGAAGGGCTATTTGCCTTTCAGGCTTTACACTTGCCCATAGATACTGTACATTCTCTCTTAGGTTACTATTAGTTTTATTTGTGGAATGCAACAATGTTCTCTGCAAAACCTTTTTGAAGCAATGTTTTCATTGTCAGCTACAGTGAATCAGATTTTGCACATGCTCAACATGGTTTGTATAATTGTACTTAGGTGACTTGTGGGTTTTGCCACACAAAGCAATACATTAATTACAACAAAACTAAGTAAAAAAAAAAAAGAATTACAATACTTGCAGCCAGGATCTGACCAGGTCTAGGAGAGATCAAAATATATTTTATTAATCTATAGAAAAATGCCATTATTGCTCTTGCACAGTATTAGAAATGCAAACAGACTGAGCAAGCCAGGGTATTTGCCTCTGGCCCACTTCTTTGTTACTGCAATTTTAATTATTTTTCCATCTTTTTTTCCCTCTCAGGTATCTGTCCAGTAAACAGGAATTCTATTGAATACCTGCTGTCACATAATGGGACAGGAAATGCTGTGGTCATCGTTGTCGGAGGGGCAGCGGAGTCTCTGGAGTGTACACAAGGCATAAATTCTGTCACATTGAAGAACCGTAAAGGCTTTGTGAGGCTGGCCCTGCAGAAAGGGTGAGCTGGCTGCACGATTGCAATTGCAACATTTAACATGAAAATATAATTCTCAGGGCTGCAGTGACTCATTGGAAAAAAAAACCCCTAGATTATTACTAATAGAAAGGTTGAAATTACCTCACAGACAGCATTACAGAACCTTTTTATTAATGTGCAGTGTTGTCCCTCAGAAAGCTTGAAGCTCCTTGTGACATGCTCCTTGGAAGGGTCAGACTGTTTTTAGCCGGCTTTGCGGTGCACTCAGCCATGCATTAATTACTATAACAGACTGCACTATTTGTATTACTAACCCAAACAAGCCTCATGTCTCCTCAAATATAGCTTTGGATCACAGGGTGCACCTTGCACTAAGAAGCTTAGAGCTCGCTAGAAAAAACACGCAGTTATGCAGAACTTCATTCATAATAACTAGGTTAGCATTCCAGCTGATATAAGCCTGGATTGTATATGGAGGTGACTTGCTTATAAAATAGAGATGATGATGAAACCACTTAAATAACAACACTGAATTTGTTTTTATAATGATTAGTTGAAATTGAGTAAAAAGTGCAGTTTTTAAGGTTAATATTCATATTATTTTAAATGCCATTATTGTGTGTATCTCATTCAAAGTAGATATGTTTACACTATCAAGTATAAGTTTTTTTGTTTGCTAGAAATCCATGTTTCAGATGGCACATAGAAAAGTGGTTCTAGGTGGGTGTGAGATGATCACACAAAATGTTAAGGAAGAAGAACAAAAACAATTTCCTGCTCCACTAAATTATATTTATTTTTTGGGAAATCTATCTTATTTCTTGTGTTCTTGTTTCTCCCAAATGTTTTCAAGGTCTCAACCTTCTATGAAAACGTTTGGGCCACTGTTGGGCCAAATGTAAAATTTTGTCTTGGCTATAGATCTAGTTAGTTGTACGGAACATCAATCCAGAAAGTTTCCTGACTGACATAAACCCTTTTCGTAATTGTTATACCTAGCCAAGACAAACATATGGCTCTTCACCAACAATAACACTGAATATAAACCCACACAAAAATGAGAAAAGTCTGTGATTTTTGCAGTCTGCTTATGTAACCATTAAGCTAAACTGATTAATGATAATTAGCACATAATACATAAAGCCACAACAAAAGCAACTTCCTTTTTGGAAGTAACTATTTTACAGATACAACTGTGATATTACAATTAAAAATATCAAGGCATATAATTTAGGTTATAGGAAAAAAAGAATTTAAAGGTTAAGTTTTAGCAGTTGGGAGAGTGTGTTCAAAATGTGTTTAAATAGGGTGTGCTTTCGAAAGAGGTATTAGAACCTTTAAAAAAATAGTTTTATGTTTATTATTACTAGCTCATATCTTTTAATGTTGTTCCTAATTTATGAATAAGTTCACATCTGCTGCTTTGTGTAGAAACATACTTTTTGACATTGTCTTATACTAACAATGCTTTTATAAATGTACATTTGGGGGACAATTGTTCAGTTACCTGCTCTGTGTTTTCTCAGGTCCGACCTAGTACCTGTATATTCCTTTGGGGAGAACGATGTCTACAAGCAGGTGATCTTCGAGGAGGGGACCTGCTGGAGATCTCTCCAAAAGAGGTTACAGAAGATCTTGGGCTTTGCCCCGTGCCTTTTCCATGGATGTGGCCTCTTCTTCAGCAACTCCTGGGGCATTGTGCCTTATTGCAAGCCTATCACCACCATAGGCAAGTTTGCTTGTTAATGTTTGGTTTGAGTGATTCAGAGAGGTGCACAAAATGTCAACCACCCCACAATACTCTGCTGTTTAGTACAGATTATAAGAGGACAATGACCAACAAACCATTAACAGATTACCAGGACCCGCTTGATTAAGCATGTATTGATGGTTAACACTGATGTTTCCAAAAATTTCATCACAACTTTTGTTTGATTATCTCTTTGTTTTGACCCTCTCCCTGTCTTACAACAGTTGGGGAGCCGATCACAGTGCCAAAAATTGAGGATCCAACTGAGGATATAGTGGATCTATACCATGCAATGTACATCAAGTCCCTCCAGTGCCTTTTTGACAAGTACAAGACCCGTTTTGGCCTGAAAGAGAGTGACGTCCTGTACATCCGTTGAGAGGATGAGGGGCCCTGTTGAAGCTCTGAACTGTGGCAGCATCTTCATCCCTCCGCCACCATCCCATCCCCGTCAAGTCTTGGTGCCTGGTTTGGATCATCTCTGGACTGCAAACTATTCACATCAGAGCTACAGAAACCTTTTGCTCTCTGCATCAACTCACTCACTCTCATTCTCACTCTCTCACTCACTCACTCTCTCCCTCACTCTCTTACTCACTCTCTCTCACACACACACACACAGTCCTGGTTGGACAAAGTTGCACAAAAGCTCTCATCAAAAGTATGCCTTTTTTATTGGGGGGGTTAGTTCCACTAGATGGAGCTGGAAGGTAACATGCAGGACTTAAAAGAAGTGCCAATGTTTTCTTTCTCTCACGCATCCATATAATTCTTCTCTCTGAGATCCTATTATATGCTATAAGCACAAGCAATGCAAATGGAAGGTACCACTTTATTACTGGGATGATAATCCCAAAGATTAATTAAGCCAAAGATCTATGCTGTCCACACACATGCATGTATTCTAATGCATGAAGGCTGAAAGTGAAGAAATTCTACAGGGTGAATTTATATTGTGAATGCACAATACGTGTGATTGTATAATGCCATAAAGTATTAATTGTTTTCTGCAGGGAGGAAAAAGCCTATTTCTGTGCTCTCTCAGTGAATATTTCTGATGCACTTTTTGTATTGCTGATTAACTTCTGAGGGTTTTGTCTCAAGGAAAATACCTTGGTTGAAAATTTTGAACAGCACAATGTTCAAAATTCTCACATCCAAGGCATTTATCTTTTGTTTAATTTTCCCTTTCTTCTACTGGAGTCCAGGTCTGGATGGGTGTGTTTTGTCTATGCAACAAAAACTAGTCTTGTAACATTTAAATGTTATGGAAAGGTTTGAGCTGCAGGTGAAGAGGAAGACCGGCAGTGTACAGTGGATCTCTTTTATGACAGTGCCATGGGTGATAATTGAAAAGGAAGGGATTTTACCGGTCTTGCTGCTGGTATTATGTTATGTTTGAGGGTGTCACTAGTACTTTTGTAAAATAAGAGTATGTGAGGTATAAATAAATATATCCTGGGAATCCTCTAAATAAGTAAGCATGTGTTCGTGGGTAGTAAATTATGAGATTGTCATTTGAAGAGCAATTTCCTCTGTTTTCACCACTGGGACTTCTTATAAAGAGCAGTGTAATACGAGTGCAGTAAATTTGCAAGAAATAAACAACAAGACTGGTCTACATGATGAAAAGGCATCCTCTGTCTGCCAATATTTAAATTAAACTTTTGTATGTTTCCAGAAGGAGATGTGTGTGTTTTTGTGTCTTGCTTTTGGGCACACCTTCTCATCACTTTCAGCTATTTCTAATGGTGAATATTTGTCTCAAATTTATTTCACAAGACATCCATCATTTGATTTTGACTGCTCTGAGGCTGCTGTAGGATATAGACATTCAAGCGTATTCAACACTGTGTACTTCATTGTCAGGATTAATGAACAATCTTAATCTGCGAAGTTAACAGTACCTGCTGTAAAAAGTGCTATAGTTCCCACCAACATGTGGTATAAAGTGGAATGTAAATATCCTGGTTAGTGTTTCTAAGAAAATGTTAATTATCAAAATGTTTTGACAATGTTATCGCAGTATTGATGCTATTTAAAAGGTTATTTTGTTCAACAACAACCCATTTATCAAACAATGCAGGGTCTATTTCAATCACACAAGGCAGAGTGTTCTGAAAAGCAGAAAGCAATCAATACTTTCTGCAAAGTCCAAAGACCCTGTGCAAATAGAACTCCTCTATGTGGCTGATGCTGCCCCCTGATGGGCGCTCAAAATTCTGCAGTCAGGGTGAAAAAGGCTTTTTCAGGGTTTAAGGTTCAACCACAGTGTATAGAAAGGGTTCAAGGCAAGCTCACCGAGTCGCCAGCCGGAAATAATGCGCAGTGGTGCCGCATTAATTATGAAAGAACCTTTACACAAATCATTCTTAAGTGGAATAAGCCCGCTACTGCTCAGATGTGGAGATCCAGTAGCGGTGGAAAGTAGGCTAACATACATTTAACTATTTAACTACAAATTTGAGGTAGGAATCCTGTAGCTACCTAATTAGCAGCTTAATTTTATCGATATACTATTATTTAATAGACAACTTCTACACTGCTACATTTCAGACAACACATTTATCTGACATCTATAATTAACTTAAATTGCAGATTCACATCTTACATAAAAAACATTATAAACATGATCAGTTTATTGATAGTTTGTAAAAGATGTGGCTATCCAACAATAAGTATGCTAATTATTGCCTAATTAGCACCACATTGACAGTAACATAATAACAATGTTGCTTATTAGTTAATGCATCAATAATAACAATCCAATAATATAATATACCCCAATATATAGCCTATAATAATGTAACACAAATGAGTTATTTTGCTTTTGCTATTTTTACTTTTGGATAATTACTTGTTATAGCCTATTTTTATTCTGTGGTATAACTGCTTTTATTAGTCTACTGTAGCGTACACAAGCCACTCCAAATATAGTACACACTTCTGACCTTATTGATCAGATGTCACTGAAGCTGCCCTTAGCGGTTCATGGCTTAATGCTTGTGTACTTGGAGATCAACGACATAAGGTTGACGAGAGCCCCTGGGAAATCTAATTGCTTCGTCCCTTTTTGTTCTAGCTCTAATGGAGTTTGCATGTCAGATCAGGCCTGTGTGTCACCGTGTAGCTGTCACCTGCATGTCACGTTGTGCGACGCAACTTCCTCATATTTTGCAGCTTTGACAGATTCCAACGGACGCCCGCCCCCTCCTGGAAAATGAACAGACAATACAACCAATAGCAACACGGACTTTCATTAGCAGGCACCGCCTTTACATGACCTACGTTCGAATGAGCCAATCAGCAGCCTAGATGTCGCGCCTCCCAACCGGAGACGGATTTCCGAACCAAGTGTAGCGAAATAGCCTGCACTTTGTTTACGTCCCGTTGGTTCGCTGTCAGCTGTTGTAGCGCTTTACCCACGCCAACAACCGTACATGCATGTCTCTGGTGCATGCGTGCAGCTTCGTAAACTTTAAACCGAGTGTCCTGGATGTCGTGGATGGGATGTTTTGTTGAATGAGGGGGACCCGCTAGATGCCGACAGGAGGATGAACTCCATCACCGGTCGGGTTCTCGCCATACCCGCCGCCTCTGTCACCAACTCTGGAGCTTCATCCTCTCGAGCCTTACATGTGGAGCTCACATCCCAGCAGGTAAATGCGAAACCTCTAAGCTCACGTTTAACACGAACTGCTTTCAAATGAACTCAGGAAAACTTGGACAAGGCCCCCTCAGTGTGCTATGTAGTAGTTTACAACTGCTGCCCGAAGAAGCACAGCAGGCCTGTCATGCTAGTAGCTAGTTAGCCAGCTACTGTTAGCTCGCAGTTAGCTAGCTAACTAGGAACACACACACTAAAACCAGTTCGGCTGGTGTTAGTCACTTTTGATTTCCAATGTTTTTTCAGTGTGTTGCCCTATTTCGACTGCTATATGTCATTACATTACACTTTTAATTGTGGACGAAGTCAGAATGTTTAAGCTATTGGTAACTTAACTTGGCGTTATGTCAGCATAGGTGACAGCTCGGGGAAGGGAAAGAGAAACGGTTGCAAATATCATTGTGTGACGTTATATTGTCTCATACAGCAATTTTATTGTGATGTGATGTGAAAAATGACTAGACCCCTTTTCATGCATGCTTGGCTGAGCCGGTTGATTCTTTAGCCTCAAACACCCATCTTCCGGCCATTCATTCATTCATTCATTAGGAAACGGCATGTAAAACGCTGGCAGATGACAGTTTAACATGTTTAGGACGACTGTAACCTCGGTCAATCAAAGCTTCACAGACGCTAGATACTGAGAAACAGGCTATCCACATTGTATATCTCTATTAGGGCAATAATAATATGAATATTGTGCAGCTTTAAAAACAAACATCTGATCTGCACCCAACATCCAGCGAGTCCGGTATGCAAGCAGGGCTTTCTTGGACTAAGCTACAAACCTACATCAAAGCACTTCAGTCCAGATCAGGACTTGGTATTTACACTAGAATCTACTAATCCTAACAGTATGCTGTTCCACATTCACAGCAAAGTGTGAAACAAGTTTAACTTTAATCAACTGTGAAAGTGAGAGCAGCCTATCTCAAGCTGCAACATGTTTTCATCAAACTGCCCTGCTAGGTGTTTCTGTTGGGATTCATAATGTGGGTATCACTTACACAGCATGGAGTTCAGCTTTCCATGTCTCATTGACATGTGTTCCTTAGCGTGACCTACTGCATGTAAGCAGTGTACATGATGGGCAGAGCTTGATAATTTATGTTGGGCGTTCAATTTGTTCTTACTCCAAGAGATTTAGCTATTTGTTACTGGACGATGTAATGGAACTCAGTATGGCTGAGCCTATACAACGCAAGTGCTTGTCCACAGAGTTGTGTAATTTATCTCACTGTCAGAAGGGGGAGACACAAGTTCCCCAGTGCAGGTTTAATTGATTGAATTTGATTGTGTATTTTCCACACATTCTCTAGCTATTAAAAAAATTATCCCAGCAACATTGTTCTGCTGGCCGGCCTACTGGTTCACACTACCAAAATATATATAGATTAGCAAAAAGCTTACCACATAATAACACAATAACTCGGGATGTACTGATCCGATTCTGATATTGGATATGAACCTAATACAGATTCAAATAGCTGGATTGGGTATCGGTGACAAGGGGGCCAATGAACAGGGCTAATTTATTCAATTTAATTACGTATGTACTATGGGATGAATCAGCAGTGCACCATTAGACTACAACAGTGTGCTAGGAGAACTAACATAGAATGGGGGGAGCTAAAAACAAAGGGTCAGCAGTTTGGAGGTATTTCATGCTTGCTACGGCAAGAAGGCTACTTGCAATGTATACCAAGCCAATGTTTTTCAAGGGGTGGCAGTAGCACTGCAAAATATAACATAAAATAGATTATTCATTTTACACTGGTATCGGATCAGTACTCATTGGCATTGGCCAATACCCAGAGCCCAGGTATTGGTATTTGTATCAGGACTGAAAAGTTTGGATCACTGTATCCCTAGTAAAAATGTAATTAGACTTTCTAGCTGTTACAGAGGCTTGACTGTGTACTTAATTCAAGAATATGGATGGTTATAGTAATAATATACAGTCAGTTGCCAGTTTTAGTAGTTACCTCTAGCTAAAACAATAGTATATCAATGAGGGTAGACTATTAGAAATGCCAACGAGAGCACCGCAGACTACAGATGAAGTTGAATCATCTCCTTTCTAAAACAGTTTGAACAGCGAGGATTTATTAAACTTCATTGGATTTAGTTTTACTTTTCTGAGTGGATGCAAATTCTGTGTCAGGGTATAGTTCCATATCAGGTCTACTCAAATAAAGCAAGGGAATCCCCTAGCTGCAAAGTACAGCTCTGTTTCACTATCTGTTTGAAGCCAGAGCTCTGATTTAGTTTGTCCTGTCCAGTTTCTAAGGAACTGGGATGCCATGCTCAAATTACAGATGATCAGCAGAAGGCTTGTGACCAGCTAATAAGCTTTGTCATACTAATCGCTTTCTCACAAACCACCATCAGTCTATTTCGACCACCCCGCGACATGTGGTAAATTAATTAGGTAGTGGACCTAACTTAGATTTTTGTCAGAGCTTGTAGTTTATAAAAAAAGGCTCTGATATTAGTGTAATTTTATATTGGAGAGCCTGACACAGCACAGTAGTTTCATACTGCACACGAGTACTCGCAACCTTTTCTCTCTGCCTGTGGTTCACATTAGCACATTCAGAAATGTGCTCTTGTGACATTTTTAAGGGGGGTTAAAAGTCCCTTGCAGAACAATCAGTTTTTTTGTTCTCGCAGCCCTTAATCTTATAGGGAATCCCATGACTTAGATTTATTCCCAGTATACTTGCGGGAGAAAGGCCCGGCTCGCTGGTCAAGGGAGAAGTTGTGATTGTGGTGACATGTTTGCCTGAAGCGAAGTCTTGTGTTTCCACAGAGACGAGCGTGCACACACACACACACACACACACACACACACACACACACACACACACACACACACACACACTCACAGTCACACTCCCTCCTTTCCACTCATAATTTACTTTATATAAAGATATTAGATTTTTACTAAAGTAGGCACCCCAATCTGCAAAGAGATTTTTAAATTTGAAGTTATTAATTAACAAACCCAGCAGACGTTAACTGTTGGTGGTTTGGTTTAGCGATTCACTTTAAACCTTTGTTAAACCTTGGTGTGCTGGCTTTAAGATCAACTGATACGTGGACCTTTGTTTTGTGTGGAAAGTTACATGTTTACATTTCGATCTGTAGATTCTGCCATCATTTCATCATAACCAAACATTTTAGAGCTAAAAACGTTGGCACATTTCTCATGTGACTGTCATGTGTTCGTTAACTCAGTCATGCCTGACAGTCGTGGCTGAGTTCACTGGCTACTCAGTTGTAAGATGTCATGCCTCCATTATTTGACTAACATCTATCAGCCTGTCGCAGCTGGTCTTCCCCTTTATGCATGATAAATAACTGCTATTTTAGGCTGTTTACGTATAAGATACACAATGTGACACTTCATTGATATCTAGAGGCATCTCGTTTTTACGTCTCCTGGGACCCAGTCCAGTTAGGACTCTGTGCCTTCAGATGAGCCTAGATAGTATTTGCCAGTAAACATCACCTGATTGGAATGAACCTGAATGCAACAGCTATGATGTCTGTTATTTGCTATTCATCTGTCCTCACTCTCTCTTCATCTCTTTCAATACCTACCCATGCCAAACAGAGACGATTGCGTCATCTCCGGAGCATCGCAGCCAGAAACATCGTCAACAAGAATGGTTCCCCGCTCCTGGACACTTACTTCACCCTCCACCTCTGTATAGAAGACCGCATATCTAGAGGTCAGTGTCAGCAGCCCTCCCGCACACGCCTTCCACATTGTCACTCCTCTATGTGAGGGCTGATCACATTGCTTGTTCTGTTCTCTACAATCCCACATGTAAGACATGTAAACCTTTTATTATTATATTTCTCTGCGCCATGTTTTCCCAAACAAAGTACTTTCTACCTCATTTGAGCTACTGTAGCTGCTACATCAAAATAGCTAAGTTGATCATGACATATATGAAAATTCAAATTGCTTTAATTGTCATTACATGGTTTGTGATGGTTATTAGTTAGTAATACAGTGAGCATCTCAGGCCGATATGTGATTGCAGTACAGGACAGTCCACCCTAAAATAGATTATATAAGTGTTGCATTAATTTTGGACACAAGATTTAACATCTACAAACACAAAATCTGTCTTCATGAACTTATAATGTCATCAGTTGACACTTTATGGAGCCGCAGCATGGACATTGAACCAGTGGCCAACACTCTGGGCTCCGTGGGAGTATTTATTAAAAGATTATCCATTCAGATGTTATTTTAAATGTATGGCTCCCAGCTCTGAATCAGAATGCTTCCATAATACACTGTAGTCACAGTGATCTCCTCGCTGTGTGGGGAGCATCGTCAGGAGTTTATCTGCTCTCCAGCAGAAAGTGGTTTGATTTCCCAAATTAAAGCCGAGCTGAGGGTTGATTTAACCCTGTGTGCAGTGCATGAGTGTTTTCTACCTTCTTTTAATCAGCATTCTTTGATGTCTTTTTAGATTTTTACAAGAGTGAAGTCATACGAGACTCACTGGTGAGTATACTTACCTAAACCTTCAAAGTCTTAATGTCTGCCTCCTGGGAGAAGGTCTGGATGTTGTCGTTACCTGTAGCCTGCTGTTACAGTGTGTCAGTAGTGTACACTGGTCATTATGTACAGCGCCAATATGAAGGAAGACAAGCTTCCTGTATTTTACAGATGCCGTGGCTGACATTTATACCTGCTGCCTATTTGCCCGCTTCAGTTTAGCCACCTCTGGATTTGTTTATTTCACTGTAACTTTACTTAAACTGGTTATAGTGAAGTGCTGTGAAACATGCTTTGCTGGATAAAATGCCAACATGAATTGAATACTATATGTGCTGTTCCCTTATGCAACATTCTCTCTCGACCTTTAGCATCAGTCAGTTGTGTAAATGACCCAGCTGTCTATTACTACGTGATTCTTCGGCTGTTCCGACTCTTATTTATCCAGATGCAGGTCTGCACGAAGCTATAGCAAGCCATTACTGTCAGGCTTGCTGCCGAGTCAAGCTGACCTAAGCTGCCTTCCAGGCATACCCTTGGCAGACAAACTGTATAATGCACTGCAGGAGTCATGACTCCTTTCGTCTCTCAGCTCAACTTCCTCCTGTTGAATTTATCATCCTTGCTGACATTCGTTCTCTAGTATTCTGTCTCCTTCCTGTCATGATTTGTCAAGGGAAACGTTTCCTGTTGGTGTTCCTGTTTTCATTCTAACTGCTTTGCCCCTTTGCTTCTGCTACTAACTTTCTCTAGCCTACCCTATGGATTGTACTTTGCTTTTGACATTCCTCTCCTGCCTGTCCTTGAAAATGACCCTAAAAGCAAGCATTTACTCTCTGATGGAGGGAAATAGTACATAATTGAATGATGTAAATGGCTGCAGTGCTTTTTAGAAGCAGTACTCATTGCTGTCAGTCTAGAAGTTCAAGGACAGAGACCAAACTGTAAGAGGGATCAGACTTTGTCAGGTTAATGTAGAACAGGATGATTCAATTACTTTACATTGGATAGGGGTCACATTATAACTTTGAATTTAAAAGGGATACCATACACTTTTATTTTTGAATTCTTAGTATGCATATAAAAACAAAACACTCACATGCTTGTCTCTGACATAGGTAACTTCAATTAAACCTGTTATTGTTAGTTACAGTAGCTGTTATGACAGGTATTAATGTACTCTTACTATACTGATTATTCTCTACAAGTGACTGCTAAACCGTGTGTGTGTGTGTGTGTGTCTGTCAGAATCCAACTTGGCGGAGCTTGGACTTTGGCATGCTGCCAGACCTTCTGGACACCTCAGTGTCTTGCTTTGTGGTGAGGATCTGGGGAGGACAGGAGGAACAGTACCAGCTCCTCATAGAATGGAAGGTCAATCTGGATGGCCTCAGATACACAGGACAGCAGGTCAGCCATCACACACATGAAAATGATAATAGCTAGTTTTATCTGTATAATATCCAATTTTGTCACGAGGATCCCCGTGTGGTAGAAGCTGTGTACAGGCCACATGGAGAGATGCAAAAACTTATGAATGCGTTGTTCATTTGTACACACAGTCTACATGACATGTTTTAATATCCGAAAATCCAACTTTCAGTCTAAACATGAGGTGCGATGCTTTCCCCAGTCCCTTACATGTTTTTTTTTTTTTTTACAGTACAGTAATTTTGACCTAAAAATGAAAACATATCTGTCAAATTATGTAGACAAATAGAGCATCACAACATTGCATATGTTTATCACTAAGTGGTTGGTTGCATTTTAAAATAAAATGGTCTTAATCAAATCAGGAACTCATTTTCATCTAAACTAAGCCTGCAAGTCATATCCTAAAGATATTATATTATTATTTGTTGGTCTGTTATTATTACATTATACAGTATTTGAAACGATGTAGAGGAGGAATGACTTTTGAAAACATTTATTTTATTAATGGAATATCCTCTTTTTCTCTAATGTGATGCGGTCTAGAGTCGCCTCTTTACACTGCAGAAATTCCTACATTCTTACAAGGTGAAATGCACACAGCCAGTATTCAGAAACTCTTTTAAATGAGCTGAAGGACTTCCATAAGGTTGTGATGTAACTATACAGTAACGCCCCCAGAAGAGTTGGTGACATCCACATCCAGCCAATGAGAGCAGGCTACTTTTCACCACAAAACACTTTTAATTCACCTCCAGCTCTCTCTGTAGCTCGGACAATGCTTTATAATGCTTTATATTATATATATTAATATATTGCTGTATTTATGATAACAAACAACAGCTGTTTCATGTTAAGGATCGCTCATTTACCGGTTCACATTTCACGTGTGTTTTTTTGACAAAACGTGGTTTGGAGACCAGCATCGAGTGACAGAGTCGTTGTCAACTCGCGTGGTGTGTGTGACCCCCTGTCACCGATCAGTCATGTAGTGTGACTAGTGCGGCATGTTGTGTAGTGTGAACGGCACGGCCATCAGCCGACACTAAAAGTCTGCACGGGCCTTTAGCTGGCTGCTCCGACTGGAACGCCGCCATTTGCTTATCAGGAAAATCTTTAAATCACTGAAAGTTGAAGGAGAGCAGTCAGAGGACATCAGAGGGAAGACTAGAAAATCTTTTCTCCACAAAACATGATCCATTTTCACCAAAATCAGTGAAGAAAGTTGAGTTTTTGTACATTAAACACTGATCCCCGGCCCTGAAAACACTCCGCTCAAGCAGCATCTATTGTTGCACTGCTCAGAAGCACTTGGTGCTGCCCTTCGGTAGGTTTCTGCAAGTTAGCCAGTCAGAAGAAAGTGGGCCTTTTAAGGAGGGGCTCTTAACGAGACAGGAGCTAAAACGGATTGTTTAAGACAGAATGAACTGCATGAAGGGCCAGTTTAAGATAAATAGGATTTTTTTTAACTGTAAATCATACAAAGCTACTCCAGAAGAGTCCCAGAATAAAATACGAAGCTGGAAATGAGAACAATATGTCCCTTTAAGCATTTAAAAGACTGTACATATATTTACAGTTTAAAAGACTGTACATATATTATAAACAACAAGTGCCACTACTGTGAGCATTTTGTCAGGAATTAAAAGGCAAGAAACAGCATTTGTTCTTCCATTTCTCCCCCCGTTTATTTCAAATATATATCTGTGGTGGTGAGGTAACTAGCAAATGTGCTGCAATGCTGCTCACCAGGGTAATGATGTTAAAATGAGAAGAAAAGTTTGCAGACACATGTTGCATTGATTCAGTGATCTGTACGCTTGCTGTGATTAGCAACAGTAAGCTAAAATTGCATCGTGTGGTAATATGAGGTGTCTGTATTGTGATGACTGAACATCATTATGAAACTCTGTTTTGAGAAATGAGCCAAAGCCACCATGAAATACAATAAAATAACTCAGTGTTACTACCATTCTTTCACAGTGAGACTATTTTTAAAGCTCGTAAAAAGACACAGCACATCCAGATGTCCTCTGTCCTTTGTTCTCTCTGTCTCCGTCCCTACAATGAGCCTCTACTGCCTCACTTCGTCCACAGATTCGATCCAGGAATCCCAATGAGATCATATTTGGATTGAATGATGGCTACTATGCAGCTGACTTTGATCACAAGGTACAGCCTTTTGTCCATTTTCCAGAGCTTCTGCATCATAATGGAATACCCAGTCCTAATCCCATTAGCTTTAGTTTTCGCTGTTTGGCTTCGGGATTGAAACACTGACATGTGGCTGTTGCAGGATCAGTCGGAGCGGAAGAAGAACAGTCTGCTTCAGGTCGACCAGAGTTCAGTCAGGAACTCCTACAGTGTTTTCTCTTTGCTCAGGTAAGATTCATACCATGTAGCTTTGTTACATCATATTAACATATCATTAGAACTGAACTTTAATCCAATGTATTGCATCATTACAATGCAACAACCTAAATGCATTTCCTGTAGTCTTATCTCTCATGTGCAGCGGACTTCGACTACTTACAAAGAATGATTTCCACTATATTTGATTTCTTTTAACCCAACTATTCTTTCTTCAAATAGATTTTTATTGACTCTTTTTTTTTGCCCAATTGGTCATGTGATTAAACTTTGAGCCATTATGCCTTTTGCATATTTGTCTTGGGCATTTGTATTCCAGCAGATGGTGCCACAGGAAAGCCACCATTTTTTTCATCCATCATCATACAGGCTCTGCTGGTCTTTAGCTTTATACAAAGCCATAAAGCCTGTACTCTGCACTGCATGTCTTGGAGATAATGAGACAAACATGGGAAGGAAAAAAATGTGAATCTATCCCAATAAAGTGACTTTTTATTATGCCAGTGTCAGATTTTGGATTGTGATTGGAATCAAAGTACTGACTGAAAAAAATTTGCAATACAAATTTAAACCACAAGACGGAGACAGAGATTTGCTGAGTAAGTGGCTTGCTAGAAGGGGAACTCTGGTACAGTAATTAAGGACTTGAGACAACACATGGCAGTTCCGGCATCTGTTGACAAACATAGGCGTGTTGTCCTATATTTATATTTAAATGTGGTCAGATGTAAACACAGCTTTCAGCGTCACCGAGGCTTTCCCTGAGGGAAACCCACTGTTAACCAACGGCTGATCACATAACATAATGACACCTGGCTTTAACTAAATACATGTATATCTGGAAAGTTCAAGTTAGACACATCCAAAATAAGATAAGGATCCTGTTATTATGAACATTATTAAGGCTCCCACTGGCATTTTCCTACCATAAGAATTAAATAGGGGGACATAAATGTGTCATGGACCTTTTGCAGTGTCAAGAAAAAGGAGTCGGGTGAACTTAGTGGTCATGGTTTATGTTCATATGAGAGAATACCATTGCCTCCCCAGCAGCTTGCAGTAGGGGAAAAAAAGCCCAGTTTGTATCATAACTTTTATGACCTCTGCCCTTGCTTCTTGTAATATTGCAGCTTTCTTCCTTATCCTCTTCTTCTATCCACACCCTGTGGGACTCTGTGGAGTTTAACACGGTTACATTGATCCCCCTCTTCCCACACACTGTCCTGCCTGCAGCGCCTCACTACTGTCAGAGTTTTTCCTTGGCTCAGTGGACTCATATGATCATGGTTTATGATTATGTACCGTAGAATGATTAATCAGATACTGTACACTCCAACAGGGATTTTCCTCCCACCCCCCTGGTACATAACCATATATACCACTTAGTTTCTGACTTGCAGAGCTCTGCCTTTTTCAAAGTGCTTTAAAAAGGTCATATTATATATGGCTTGTTCCCTCTCCTTTATTGAGTTATATACCTTTTTTGTGCATGTAATAGGTTTGCAAAGTGAAAAAGCCCAAAGTCCACCTCAAAGGGAGTTCTCATCTCCCACAGAAAACTCTGCTCCGAACTGCCTGAAAACGGCTCGTTTGTAGTCCAGCCTTTTCCTTTTGTTCTCTGTGAGGTCACAGCAAAATGCGCGTCATAATGCTTGTCTAGCGGCTAATCCGACACAACCTCAACAACACCAGTGGAAACACGCTCACTGTGGCAAGATGTCGGCCTGCTGCCTCTCCTCTCCCTTCCAAGATGTTTTATTAATGTCAATGGACATAAAGTTGTTACTGTGATGTAGAGACAGAGCTCAGTTAAAACTTTATGGATGAAAAACACTTTTGTTACAGATTAATAACTCACCACTCTGAAACTCTTGCTCCAGTCCATGTTGCTAAGCTGATAAGGGGAACATGTACAGCTGAACTGAAACCGTGTTACTGGCTTCTTACTGACCTGCCCTTCTCTGCTTCTGATTGGCTAGTAGTCTTTAACTAGGAACTGCGCATGCGCAACTCCCAACAAAGATCTTGTAGAGGT
>JAPMOB010219947.1:0-23404 GCA_029875015.1 Lepomis gibbosus | reverse complement strand
CGAAACGTCTTCCAGTATCTTTCAACCAAGTCCAGTTGCCCTTGACTTTAACCTTCGTTGGATAACTATGACCTGGATGAATGAGAATCTTCATAGACATGTTACAGATTAATAACTCACCATTCTGAAACTCTTGCTCCTGTCCATGTTGCTAAGCTGGTAAGGGGAACATACAGCTGAACCGAAGTTGGGTTTACCGGCTTCTCACGCCCTGCCCTACTGTGCTTCTGATTGGCTAGTAGTCCTTAAATAGGAACTGCACATGTGCTACTCCCAACAAAGATTGTGTAGCTAAAACAAAGCCTTAAACACACATGGTGAAAAGAGGAGCTGCAGCAATGTGCAGTATGACAAAACATATGGTGTTTTTTGAAAATGAGACCATGTAAACCTGTTTTGGTACAACCCCTGAATAAGATTTTGAACCTGAAAATGAGCATACTATGACCTCTTTAAAAGGCTGAGTAGTGTATTCTGATATGGACAAAGGTTACAGGTATCAGGAATGATCCCCTTATGCTCTAAATGTCTGATAATATCTTGGTGTGTTTGTGTTATCTGCAGATAGCGACAGTGAAATCTCCAGTGGGACAGGAGACGTTTCTAAAGACTGTCCTGAGAAAATTCTGGAGTCCTGGGGAGGAATACTCAACAGATGGTAAGTCAGATGATTCAAATTTAGATATAAACTGGTGCAAGATGGTTGGACACTGGGCAGTGAGAAGCAAAAACAGGGAGGAGAATGAAATAAAGGAAATAAATCTTAATTTAATTTATTGATTCATGGAATTGTATACAGCTGAAAGACAAGAAATTAGGGCCGTCCCCGACTAAGGATTTCCATAATCAGAATCGTCACATCCTGCCTATGGTTGACTGAGTCAAATTGTGTGTTTTTGTGCACGGCGATTGCAAGCTGGGGGGGGGAGAAAATATTCTTCGTGTGGTTCATCAAAGGTGATAAATTATCCAAAAATCCTGCGACGTGCAGACAACTGGGCACAACACCAGTGAAGCTGGGGCTTGGTCTCTTCAGCAAGTGTTCCTCCACTGCCACTACACACATACACGCCTACACATGCACACTGAGAACCCAGTTTTAGGGGTACAAATTTGGATTTATTTTTGCACTTTAAAAATATTTATTGAAGGTTTTATTATTTTTACAGGTTTATTTACATCATTAAATGTTGAAATGTATATTGTAAAAGGCTGTATATTAACTTAAGAAAACTGGTAGTTTTATGTAAAATCAGACGTTGAGCACCCCCAAATCGCCAAAATGGCATGATCCTCGTTTTGCTGCGAACTGTGAGATTGACAGTCCAATCAGGCGCCGCCCATTGAAGCATCAACTTTTCAACTATTCTGGGTCAGCCCTAGAACAAATGCAGATATAAATTGAGATATGGAAATATTGAGTGAAAACGCAGTGAATCTGACTGCTGGGAATCTTACTGCTTAAAATGTCAGTTTCAGTTAAAAAAAGATTTGCAAAAGACATCTAGAATATGTCAATATGTTGTAAAGAGCAATATTTATTTAGATTTAAAGAAATTTTAGGATAGTTTTAAGGGGAAAAATTTATATTGCCTAGAAAGACCTATAATTTATACCATTTACTTGTGAATGACACAAAGACACAGTAGCACCAACTTATAATAAGGAACACCAAGGAAACTAGTCTAAATAAACCAGGGGCGTCATAAATGGTCTCCATCTTGTGACACAACACATCGGCCCATACAGCCTTGTACAGACTATGATTTACTGTATAGGCCCGGGGTCCTCTTCATTATTGTAATTCATTATCTTCAGTTCTTTTCAGATACAGCCATTCATTTATACTGCTATAACACATACAGCAACTTTCAGGGCAATCACCAGTGATACATACAGCTTTAGGTACAGACACTGGCATAATTAACCAAATGAAAGATGTTTCTGGCTTTATATTTGATTTCACAGCCTGTTTTCTTGCTGTTGCATCAGCACAATGAAGTGAAGTAATTTATCAGGAAATTGCTTTTATATGACCTCAATAAATGCATTACGATGAGATTTCAAGCATCATTAAAAAGAGCTGACAGTGTGTTCTCAAAAGCAGGATATTTCCTCATGTGGGAGAACTCTTAACAGCATGGCAGCGCTGTGGTTAATACTCTGCTCTAACACACAACAGTATTGTACTTTGTTCTGTAGTTTTTATAACACGAAGATTGTGTGATGGTCATATAACTCTGTACTGTCATTGCACAAATGTCACTGTTACACATAAAGGACATAATGAAATAAAAACAAAAAAATCAATGATCAAGCTACACTTCAAATTAATGTTTAAAGTGGCTGAATTGCATTAGGTGAGATTGTAAAGTAATTGGTTATTTATGCGTGTGTGTATCAGGCATGGCAACCTGTCCACTCGTCCGAAGGGTTTGCCCTCGTTGGTTCGCAGTGGCATTCCTGAGCCACTCAGAGCTGAAGTCTGGCAGCTGCTGGCCGGTTGCCACGACAACCATGACCTGCTTGAGCACTACCGCATCCTCATCACCAAGGTAAAGGAACTGCACACAGATCACGGAGGGACAACTGCTTATAACAAGTTGCATTTACTATACGCTTTTCTATTTTTTTTTTATTTTATGTGGAAGTTTGTGAGCTGATTTAAAATACAGGATGTTTGCTCACAGCTCATATACGCAAATGACTGTGTGTACTTAACTCCCCAAAAAATGTTTTATCATATCTGTATCTGCGGGCTGGCACACATCTCAGCATTAGCTCAAAAAGTGACTCCTAACAAAAGTCAAGAGTTATTTTAAATTACCAGGTATATGTGTGTTTTTTTCCTTCTGCTCCTCATCGCTTCATGTAAACTTAAAATATGGAAAACCGTGTTTTCACAGATTCCATCAGTTTAACTTGTTTGCCTATGGTGATAGGAACCTTAAGCATACACACTGGTGAAAGTATTTTGTCTTTCTCGTGTGTGTGGATGTTTCTTACACCATACAGTAGTTAACGGTCCACCGCCTGTCCCAGATATAGTGCAAGTCCTGGTTACGTTTTGGTGGAAACTAGATGAGTGGTGTGAATGGTTATTTTCCTTATGTCTACCATAGTATGTCTGAGAGTACCAACATTACTGATATTGCTGTTGTCATTACAGCTGTTCCTCTGAACTGTGTGTCTTGTCGGAGAACACTCTCATTTAGCTGTGACATTTAAATGCATGTGTTGCTGTCTCAGGGCTATTACAGCCCGTGTTGGCCCTTGGCCTCTGAGGGAGCCTGCGAGAATTCAAAGTGATTTTTTAGACCTTTTAGTATTTAACTGTTGGGCATTCTTAAGGCTGTGTTTGTCTGTTTGGTCGGTTGAGTTTAAGGCGGTCATGGTCATATAGGTGCGCAACAAACTCTGGTGCACCGACACTGCTGGAAAATTGGATTTGGATTTTCTGCTGACTAAAGGTCACTTTCACACCTGTAGTTTCTTGTTTAATTTCGTCAGGACCAAGGGAACAAAAAGATTCACTGTTGACCCAGATGGGGATATTGAGTGTTGGTCACTTAATCACGTTACTGCACCTTAACCTGTTTACTGATGTTCTGTTATTTTATTATATATCTGTAGATTAGGTGTGAAAGCACCACTAACAATTTTCACTTTTTTGTTCATCTCCAGAATGACTTGTGTAAGACTAGAACAAAGTATCAGTAAACATGTCATCCAAAATAGGTAGCACAGACACCCAAATTCTCCTTACCAACATTACAGGCAACTATTAGTAAGGAGTTTAAAGGTCAAAGCTTCAGTGGCCAGAGAGCAGAGATGGACATAATTTTCCATTGACATACGTATTGATTTGGATTTGAGAACCAAGCCATTAAACAGTTCTTGGGATTAGTCATATAAAGACACAGATGTTATGTGTTGCACTGCATGAGACTACAGCTTTATGTAATTTTTCCGTGTGTAGGCACATTTCAGATAGTTACACATGTTTTCATGGTTAGGATAAAGATAACAATCCATAATTGTGTTATCCAGTAAATATGTATTACTTTGCTTGATATACTGATATTTTTATCATTCGATAAACATGAATGATATTAAAAAAATATGTTATGAACACCTCAGTTTTCAGCTACAGCTGGCATTGCTATGATAGTTTTCTATAGTTATAAATTAAAAGTACATTTTCCAAATGTGATCGAGCAGTTGTGCGACCCAGATCTGGCAAGAGATTTATAACAAAGCACCAGATAGAAGCAGTGTTAGGAGGTGATAAACACGCAAAGCATTCAGAGGTCCTTGCTTTTATGGTTAATACAATAGTCTTTCTCTTTGCCTCACAGAAGCGGGTGAAACTACCTGCCTCAATCAATACGCAAAGAGAAATAGGGGGATAGGTGGAAAAAAGAAAATGGAGAGAGGGAGGAATTTGGACCCATAAATATGAGGTTGTAGTCACTGAGGGAGAATTGGAGAAAAGGAATGTGTGTAAACGTCAAGAGAGCCTGGCAGATTTCTCTCTTGCCTGAGTCACATATTTTTAGTTGTATTTCTCCTACTGTGTAAAATTCTCTTTGTCTTTCTGAATCTTTCTGTTTATCTCACCATCTTTATCTGGTAAATGGGGACAGTTTTTCTTTTGCTTTTTGGGTCCCATTTCTCTACCTTGCCTTCCCGGTCCTTTCTTTCACTTTCCCATAGTAAATTTCTTTTCCCTCTGTTCATTGCTTACACTCATTCTTTCTTCTTTCATAGGAGCCATGTTTCTTATGCCTCTCTTTCTCTGTCTCGCACTCATTACATAAAACCAAGCTTCTTCAGTTCAACTCATTTATTGTCATTCCACTGGCTGGGCCGTGCCCACATCCTCTGTTTTGCTGGAGTAGTGATGGTATTGATAGGCGGGTGGCCGGGCTATTAATAGCTACACCAAATGAATGGAAGGATGGAGGAGGGAGGGAAAGAGGCAAAAGAGGAAAATGACAGCAACGGCGAGGGCGAGAGCTTATTAATGTCTGTTGTCTGGGCTCAGTGACGACGTTAATGCTGATTGAATTTTAAGTAATTGGATTCTCGTCCTTATGGAAGGAGTATCAGTGTCTGTAATCAGCGCTTTGTATCACCAGGGGTTCTGGGCAGGCGTTATGTTAGTGACCCACAACCGATGGGTGTTAAACCATGTGTGGTTTGTAGACTTAAATCTGCATCACCAAACAGATGCAGAGTTTTTTTAATTTGTACTTGGTGATTGAACTGATTTTAATTGTGTTGTAGATAAATAACACAACATAACACAATATGCAGTGCTTATCAATTTAATTTTATGGCACACTGCTTTTCTAAAAGAAAATGATCTAAAAAGCTTGCAGGTTCTATACAGTGTGATTTATTTATTTTTAATTTGTGCATACAACTGGCACCTTTTTCTTTTAGCTGTTCCTAAACATCCTTGTCAATGTCTTAAAAAGTCAGGGGTTTATTGGAATGAAAGTACAGACACACTGAATCATATGTCCTTCAGCCTTCTTTTTTTCACACTTAAGAATGAGTCCTGTGCATGTCTTCTCAAATCTAATTTACTGTAGCAGGCCCATGTTGGTGACACAGCAAAAAAACAGTTTGGATAGATATTAGGGAAATAGCTGCAGCATTTCTTAGGAAACATATCTTATATTTGCATTTTATTTCTGCTGGAATATGCCACATACAGACAAGCTCTTAAATGTTTTTTTTGTGTGTTTTCAGGTCCTGTTTGTATGTGATTTAAAATGTGGTCACATCTCATTTTCTATCAATCCCACATGATTCTGACATTCAACAAACCGAGATGACCACCATATAAGGACATTTCATGTCCCTAAAAAAAAATTAGCGTAATTAAAACAAATTGAGTCAACAGCCAAGCTTATATTACTAGCTTTGTTAATACATGTTGAGATTTGAGCATAGTGAATGCATGTCTGTCCTGTTACTATGACAGCCAATGATGTAATGGCAGCAAATGATTATATATTTGAAACACACAAATGTGATCTGGCCATGACTCATTGTAAATTACAGTGCGGACAGTAAGTGTTTTTTAATATACCTGAGAATACAAAAGGCCTTGTTTGTACGGTTTATTCTGGTACCTGGCTACTCCACTACATTGACTGCAAACGATCACCCGCCACTTGTACTAATTTAGAATTTAACTCATTATTTACAGTTTAATTTAGACTCCAGTAGATGGATGATTTGTTTTACATGTTGATACCTTAAGATGAGGTGTTGCCTACTCATAACTTTAACTGATTCAAAGAATGATTTTCAAAGGCACAGTAGTTTATTTCATTTCCTATCTGTGACTGTGAGATTGAGAAATTAAAAACGAATACTCACCTGGAAGAACTGTATTGGTATGTATTATTTTGGAGCTAATAAATCATGTTGTGAGCTTTCAAAGTGATCTTGTGACCTCTGGAGGGATCCCTTCTTAAGATGGGATCCTCTGGGTTAGACTAACTTACTGAGAATTTAGCAGCATGTTGAACTGCTCTCATTTACAGATATCACACCCAGAGTCACAAATACACACTCTGTCACACACACACCATAACCTTAGGGCATCTGAGACATTCACAAATAACTGCTTTCTCGGCTGGCGCAGCACTGTGTTTGGGGTCTGGGTTGGGGGGTTGCTAGTGACATTTGAATAACCTTTTCATATCCCTAGAGCTGAACAAGTCCAAGGTGTGCTGCCTTCCTTGAACCGACAGCTTAAAAAAGCTCTGCCAGCTATTTCCAGGCCTGCCTTTCCAAAGACCAGTCTCACTCACAGCCAGTTTGTTAGCAGTGGTCAGCATCTCGCAACAAGTATGGCTGCTGTAATCAGAAGCCTGAAACAGCGGTTTCACCACAGCAGGCCTTAAGGAGCCTTATACTGTATGAAACTCAAGGTCTTCCAAGAGAATTGATTTTTTTGTTTGACTTTTCTTTTCGAAGCTTTTTGTACAAGATGTCACCCTTTTTAACCCTTTTGTACTAGCTATGAGTGTCAATACTGATTCTAAATCCTCTGGAGCACCATATTGAAACATTATACATTAGATTAATGCATATGTTTCTGGTTAATGCATTAGGTGAAATCTCATTATCAGGAATGTATAAATACAATCAAAAAGCGTTTTTCTAGATAAATACTTTTAATTTATTTTCAGAATTGTTTCTTGATACTAACCCTAGTATATTCAGAATTGTGCCATCACTGTCTTTGGTTCGGGTACTTTGGTATGATTACATAAACAAATCCTATTTCTAGCTACAGAAATAAGTGTAAGGTAAAAGTAATAAAACTTATTTTAGCTATAAGGATTTTTATGTATCTATAATTTTCCATTCCATTTTTGAACTTTGCTGGATTTCCCTCCCATGACTGGAAGCAACTTACAAAGCATGTAATGGATTCTAAGAGCAAATTAGACCAGCGCCGTGAGGTGCTTTACATTTTGATGTTGAATCATATTCAGGCCAGGCACCAGCTTAGCAATGACATTTAACGTCTGTGTACAATCAAAGGTAGCATCAGCCATGCAGCCCTGCTCCAATAATACTACACCCACGCCTGATAACCCACATACAGATAAATGGAGTACAATGTACATAAGATGGGCTGCCATGGTAACTGCGAAGGTCTATGGACTTCTCTCTCCTTGAAGTTGTCTCCATGACAATTCTGTGTCTCCTTTAAAAATTAAGTACTTGATATCTGGATAATTGGAACCTGGGTGGCCAGCTACTTTTTGTCTTTCATATTTTTATTTTATTTCAACTTCTACTTTTTCAACCTTTCTGGGCAGTTCTTTACAGTTTGTGTTAGGGTTACCCTGTAATAGTTTACTAAACAGTTAGTCGATGAGAAGAGTATAAGTCGACAGACTTTTCATTATTCCACTAGTCACAGAAATAAACCCTCTGAAATCTTAAACTCCATTTGGGAGTTGTGCCCAGTCACTGTGCCCATTAGCCCAGTCGACTAATGGCTTAGACGATTACTAGTCTTCTAAGAAAATCTGTAGTCAGGGGCAGTCCAATGTACACATGCAAGTAGTTTGAATTTCAAATACAAATCAGACAGCTGTACCATCTAGTGAGCTGGAGAGGTGATTGGGGTTGAGTGTGACATTGCAAAGCACATTGTTACTCACAGGGACTGTTCACACATTATGCACATACATAAACACAATTCCTCTGGCTGTGTTGTCTGCCCTACCACTAGTTTGAAGTCTACCACCGTTCACGGATGAAAAAAAAAATCCCTTGAGGGTGTAGTCTTGTCAATCACAGCTTCTCACACAAGGCACACACGCTCACATTCTCCCCACTATCCCATCCTGCATCCCACTATCTGTAGGGACCAGCTGCACTGCATGGCCACAAAACAGCCAAGCAACACCACTTCCATTCTCCCCTCCTCACAATATAGGTCTATTCACAGCACCCCTCCCATCCCAGCTCTGTGTGTGTCTCCATAATGCAGCCCTTCAGCTTCCATTCACATTTCCACAGCAGAAACCTAGTAGGCACCACAAAAGGAAACACCGCCTCGCTTCCACAGCTTTAGGAAAATCAATATCTGGAAAAGAAAAACAAAATTAGATCGGTCAACATTTAAATTTATCTAAATAAATTATCAAGTGACTAAGGGTGTATGATGAATGTTGAGTATTTATAGCACTTACTTGCATGCATTCATACAAAATTCTGTTGGAGCAATCTCATTTTAGCAACTTAAAGTAACACTAAATAGAGTAAAATTTTTCAATGGAAATGAACATGCAATATATACAAATACCAAAGGTGAGGTAAATTAATTTTATAAATTTGGGTTTTGTTTAGCTGTAATTGCGCTGCCATACAGTAGTAAGTGTATCTACCATGGTGTATTAGCATAGCCTCCTAGGCATGCTGACACTGATATGACAGCTCGGATTAAGGAGATCCAGCCTGCAGCGTCTTCTCTGGTCACAACACTTGCATGTCTCAGTCCTCATACCAACTGTAGCCTCACAGCTAGAGTAGTGCTCTGCTTCTTCCTCTTCCTCACTGCAGAGTCGCACCAGCTTGCTTTTTGTAATTTAATAAATCGTTATGGACAACATCATTATCATTTTCATCTAGGTGTCGAGTTTTAAATTTTAGATAGGATTTCTCCAGAAAGGGTAAATAAGTAATAATACTGCAACCATTAATTGATTAGTCATTAAACTAATTTGATAATTGATTCAGTTTAAGTAATTTTTTAAGAAAAAAAGTTAATATTCTGTCATTTCAGCTTCTTAAATATGAATCTTTTCTGATTTCTTTACTCCCCTATGACAGTAAACTGAGCAAAAAAAGACATTTGAAGACACCATCTTGAGCTTTGGGAAACACGATCGACAGTTTTCAACTGACATTTTATAGACCAAACAACTAATCGATTAATTGAGAAAATAATCAACAGTGAAAATAATCAATAAGTAATGATAAATAACTTTAAGCAAGAAAAAGCTTAAAACAACTCCTGTTTTGAAGAAACGAAGAGACACATAGTATAAACAACAAGTACTGTGTCCCTGAACATACAGTAGTGACACATACTTAATGTATGACAGCAAGCCACTAATAGACTAAGCATTTCATGTTTCTCTATGAGAAAAGTATTGCCTATGTGTTAGTTGTGTTTAAAATGCAACTACAAAATTCAGCCATGACCTGCATTTTATACATGGGCATGTTTTTTTGTTGACATTTTTTTTTATTTTAAAGTACACAATTGTTTACATTACATTGTAATTCTTTACATTCAGCTTTTCCATTGACAGAAGAAATGCACGTTACATCCTGAAACATGGTGCAAGGACAATAGTGCTAGAGAATTATGAATATAAATGTGCCAGCCTAATCAGACAGGTCTTCACCACCATTTGATGTGAGGTAAAATGAAGATGATAGATGGTGATTTCAGTAGGCAGCCTGACTTTGACCTTTAGCTCCTGTTTACCATTCAACTGGAGCAATCCAAGTGTATACACGTTGACATTGCACTGGAGGTGAATATGGTATGGAGATACTGTTTCTGTTAAGAGTGTTCAGTATAAACAGTTGTCTTCTGAAATGTGATAATAGCTGTTTTCCACATGCTGTGATCTTGCTCTTATATTTATATTTGACATTTTCCCTTTTTCACCGTGTCAGTTTCATACATTTCCTCTATTATATTAACCAGTAATAAAATGTGCAACCATGACCATTACTTTCTTAATCGATGATCAGAACTTGTTGCTGTTTAATTATTATAATTTATTTCCAAATTCATAGCTGCCTCACAAGACTAACTTTGGCTGTCCACAAGAGAGGTGAGCAAAATAAAAAATAAAAAATAAAATCAAAATACAGTGATGGCATTTCAGTATGCACTATACTTGTGTTTTTAATGCTAATTTGCCACTCTGTGATGCGTTATACTCCAGAATACCAAAGAGCCAAGAGATGCAGAAGGTCTAACAACAGTCTGGCTTTTGCAGGATTGAGTGCTTTAGTTGTCACAGTATTTCCATGGAAACCAGGATTTCATATTTTGCAAATAGAGTCAATCTATGACTTGTCAATTTCCAATGTAGTCTTAATGACAGGCAAGTAAGGCATCCTGCACTAAAGATAATGACTGCTAATGTTGTCAGTACTTCAGATTCTTCTTCCTCAGTGCCTAGAACCTGGGAGCTGAACCCAGACAAAACTTGGCCCACTGTTGATAAATACAAATACTAGCTTTCTGCCTGCTAAGCTGGTTTAGTGATGGTCCATTGATGGTGCTCGCTGATTGTTTGTATCCAGGCAGTGAACTAGCTCTAATCCGCCCCACTAACTACCTATCCCTCCAAATCCCAACCTTCCCAGTCTCTTGTACAAGAGGGTTGTCAGTGATCAAAAGCTACAGACGCAAATACATTTACCCTTTCTGAAATTCCTTGATTACCAACCTTAAAAAACTATTTGTTAACCAGTAAGCCAGTTGAAGTTGAAGCACCTCATTCATATAAAGAACAAAAAAATTGAAAGACCATCAAATTACTGTCACAATCTAATGAGATCCAGTTGCAGAGTAAACTCGGTAATCTGAAGTGCTTTTAAAGATAGTGGAGATAAACGAATAGTAGTTACAGCACAAACTGCTTACTACAGGTAAAAGCCCTTTTGCCATCACATGTCATTCCTGTACTCCACTTCATTATTTTCACAGTGAAAAAATGAAGTGGCCAGTGAAAAACAAATTAGAAATAGAAATTAGCTATTAATAAATTTATGGCAAGCATAGCATGATGGTACATTATCATCATTATCCATTATTAATCCAGAATGCCATGACTTTATCTAATTAATCATAATCCATTAGGCCTTAGCTGAGTAGACAATACTAGTACCTGTACCCTGTAGCCCCGGTACCTGTGGCTGGGTCTGAGTTACATGTATTGATCAAAATAAATGTACCGCTTGCCTGCACAGAGGTCAGCATACAAGCGTCTTGCACCAAGACCAACTCTGTACCATGGTAGTTACTGAAAAGACTTGATATAATATCTCTGACTAGAGGGTAACTATCTGCTTCACTTTACTTTTTTTATTACAGACAATTTACTGTAGCCATCTGTTGTAAACAATAACAAGGAAAGAGCATTTCTCTTTCACCCTCCCTTTTTTATACCTGCTTCTCTGCATTTTTAATCCTGGGCCATGTGCAGGACTTATATAAACAAGACCTTATAATGTCATGTCATCTGACCAGGTCTTACAACACTCCCTTGAACAGGGAGGGTCAACATTCAAGGTCCTTTCTGTAGATGCTGGGTCAGTATCTGAACGCTCATTTGTACAGACAAGCCCTTAATTGATGTGTTTGTGTGAAGTTTGTCGTGTCTTTTTAAATTTTTTATTTGATTAATTGGCCACTAGATGTGATGCTTGCTCTAGAAATGTGCTTCATAAACTTTATTTACTTTAATGACTTTACTCAACTTGACCTGGTAAAAATGACCTTGAACAAGATGGTCAACCCCCTACCTCCTTCCTTACTGTATCTTAAGTGGCTAATGATCAGCCTTTCAGCTAAACGCCTATAATGTAGATGTAAGCTCCCTGCTTATTCTAACACATTGCGGGTGAAACTGAAATCAGCAGGAGCCCAGGTTGGAGGAGGGTGGGATGCTGCGAAGCAGTGAAAGGTGAATCAGCCTCCACCTTTGTTTCCAAGTAGCCCTGCTGGCTTTGTTTTGGAGCAGAATGAATTATTAACGGTGGCCTTCTGGTCGTGTTTTTCATCAGTGTCCACCTCCAACGGTAAAGAGCACTGTGCTGAGAGATCTCCATTGACTGGCTCCTTCCACAATGATAGCAGAACTGTCTACATGAACTTTTTTTAGTCTTCACTTTGTCTGTTTATTTTTTCCCCTCTCTTTCTGACCCTCTCTGTTTTTCCATCACACGGTTTCTCTTGAATGACCAAATTAACCGGTGCTGAAGAATATCCTGTCTCCATGACAATTAAAGAGCCATCCTTCTGCATGGCAAACTTACTTGTGCACACTGAAACACAATGTATTAAACCTTAAAGGGTTATTCCACTTCACTTAAGTGGAATATTCTTTCATGTTGACCCCTTTAAACATTTGTTACTAGACAACAAACCACAAGTGTATTGGCTTCCATTGGTGTCTGAAATTACATCATTTATTGCTGCTTTTATCTTTATAAATGAATGACAATTCACCTGCAACAACTGACCAAGTACTGTCATCATATACATTTTATGTTGTACATGTCCACTACGTTACCTGGCAACTTTTAACTCCGTATATTATGGTGTTATAAGTCACATGTTGGTATGGTTGTGAATTGCTGTGTCAATAGTGATTTAATTTGATTTTTGAAGTTGGTGATTTGATTTTGAAAACCGTGACCTGAATAAGGAATGACTTGCTGATATAGTAATATTAATTATATTTTCAAGTACAGTGATGTGAGGCAATATGTATTCCTTCACAAATTGACACGGAAAGAAAATTATGATTTAAGCATCATTATAAAAATGAAGAAAAAAAATAAAGTTTCTATTACTTTCTCAAAATGTTATGAAACTAATATTTATTAATGCAAATTAATGCTTGTTATTATTGTTGACAAGCTGGAAAAACTATAAAGCAAAAAAGTATGCTGTATTCTGAATATTAATAAAATTAACATGTTTCTCTTACAGTTATGTTACCTAAACTTAAGATACGGATTGAAATGAACATTGTTTGTGAAATAATCATTACACCAAGATGTAACTAGACAAAAGTTAAACTCCAGTGGTAAATGTCACCAAGGCCTTAAGGCATTTTCATTGCTTTGAATGCTAATGTCATAAACAGGTTGTGTATCAGAGAATTGGTTTGGCTGCATGCCACCTTTTTCCTGTACAATATTCTTACATTGTATTACATCTTCCTTAAGGACACTCAGTCATGTCTAGGTTCAGCCATTGTCTGTGAACAGCTCTTTCTTTGCCGTTGTTCAGATAACGCATTTGAGTTTGCTCTGCTGGTTCGATATGACTTTCTGTGTAGATAGATAATCACGATTAATCGCAAAATTGCGCACTTCTAATTTAAATGTACTGCTCTATACACAAAAGTACAATAACATGTTGTTTGAAACACTTAAACAAATAAGGTGCATTTTCCAGCAGTATTCCCTTTACACAGTAGCAATAAAATATTTCTTGTGTATAAAACCAAAGCTATTTGCCACTGCCAGGGCATTACCTTTTATCTAGCTTGTTAAAACCAATTACCATCATTGGTCCAGAGTCACGATCATAACATCATAACAGGCACCTTCTGAGCAACAGGTTAACATATATAAATCTGTTTTCTTGTTTGTTTTTTTTTAACAGGTATTAGCAGAAACATTTTTCTTTTATCAGGTAGGAGCATAAACACTCTACATTCAAGAGCAAGTGTCCTTTTTAGAGTGAGATGAAGCGCTCTCACGCACATGCTCGCCCGCTGCCGAAGTTGAATTGTCTTGAACTTTTTGTACGTGACGCGGAGCATAAATCACTGGAAGAGAGACTGATCCTCGCTGTTTGTTTCCAAAATCTATTACTGTTTACAAAATAGGACATCAACAGGAGGGTATTCAGATGGCAGAGCAGCAAAACTAGATGAAGGCCTATCAGGTAAAGTTAGGTACAATTTTAACTTAAGTTAAATAGGCTACAGCTGTTTAGCGTGCATAAGCTGATGCCATGGTTGCTCTCCATAGAGCACCTGCCGTTTACTTTACTTGCTTGTCTTCTGTTCACTGGCCAAACGACTACTTTGTGATTTTAAGAATGTTCCTCAGGCCAACATCTTCCCCAATACTAATTAACATGCGGTGTGTAGCTTGTCTTGCTTTTGTTTATCTACGTCTCTCACACGCTGGATCCAGCGTAATATGCCGAAGCCTCCCTCCACTGCTTATTGCGTTAACATGTTATCGTGTCCTGCCCTACTAAAAAGTCTACTTTCCTTCGCCATTCTGCTTAGCCCATTTACTGTCACTTGATCCTCTTTATCATCTGCTTGCCAGAGGATGCTCTTAACTGGTCGAATGCTGGGCAACTGTAATTAAGGGGCAGACAAAACTGTTCTGAGCTGTAGGTTAAATAAAGAACAAATAAAGTATCCAGAAGAACCTGGAGCATAACTGGAAAAGGGAATATACTAATTTTACTAGGGTTTATCATCCAAGATGTTCCATGAGATTGTGGAGGTTGAGTGTCATCCTGTATATTTGAACAATTTATACTATATAATATGTGTTTAAGAAAGTGGAAAGTTGAGCCTGATGACCACTAATACTAACAAAGTCTTTTTTTTTCTTCCCACAATATAATAAGTAACTCATATATTATGCAGTTATTTTCTGTAATATTTTATCTTATATTATAATTTCATTGCTGTTGCTTTTATTAATGAGTGAAATAGACTGTCTTGTTTTTTTTTTAAACATACTGTGGCTAGATAGATGTATGGAGGAGGAGAGATAGGGCGTCAGTTAGGGGGTCGGAGGCAATTTGTATAAGTAATACGTAAATAGGAAATGTATCTAAATTTACCTCTGAGAGAAAGCCGGTGTGAGAGACAGAATAATGTGGCAGGGAGCCTCAGGTGCAGCTGGGATGGAAGGAGGCGGGGCAGTGAGCGAGAAGCTGAGGGAGAGAGCGCGAGTAAGAGGGGAGGGTTTGTGTGTGTTTGTGTGTGTGTGGAAAAAGAGAGAGATTGAGTGTGCAAGCTAGAGAGACTGTGTGGAGAGGGAGGGAGGGAAGTGTAAGCCAGTCACAGCATCTCTCCTTCTCACTGCACCAGGGCTGAGGGACTCTTCGTCCCCTCGCTTCCCTCACTGCAGATTTAACTCATTTCCATCAGCGCAATCATCTTATGTTCTTGCTTTTTACTTGCTGCTTTTGACAGATGCATTGCATCCATCTCTATCTGTATGCCAGGATCTAAGGATTTTATCATTAAAAACGTGGGTTGTCCAGTTAAATGGAATAAAAAGGGGGGACGTTTGCAGAGGACAGTGCTAAAAACTGGGACTCCAACGGGGACCTGGTATTTTCTTTATGCTGCTAGAGTGGATTCTCCTTTTGTTGCACTGCCAGTATTTTGTTCAGGGTGACAGACATGCCGAGAAAGGAGTTGTAGGACCTCATACCTCTACAACTAAACAGAACGCATACTTCAAGGACTAAAGCAAGTTAGAAAATCTATGGTTGCATTAAGCACTTAAGGAGAATGTGCTAATCCTCCCCTGCCAATGCTTCAGAATGTCACAAAAAAAGGCAAGTAACAAGTTTATGGGATAAATGTATGGATTGCCGATTGATACCCACACCCCTCTCTGCAAGTGTCTGCCACAGGATTGCTGAGGAGTCAAAGTGAGTGGAGCGCTGATTTATTCAGCTGGCCTCTCGTTGCTCCAGGAGAGTCCTTCCACCTGCCTGCATGGGAGTCTGACATTCAACACTTTCATCAGCTACTGGACTTTTACGTTTGTTTGTCTTTCGCGACTTGCAGTCCAGAACACTGAGAGGCAAGTTTGCACCTTTGGATTTAAAGTTTAAATCACATTAATGGCAGAACATCTAGACATTTTGACGCACTTGGTTTTTTACCTCATTGTGCCTAGGGATGCCTTGTAAACACATTTTCCCCCCAGCGCCATGTGTGCTGAGAGAGCTGTGACATTATCTCCTGCGGAGATCCCCGTGTTGTTCTAGCCTGTGTCTGTGTTTTGATTCAGACAATAGCTGGGCATACATGGGCTCCAGACACTGACCAGAGGACCACCAAAATAAGGGAAGCCTGCTGTTACATAGTAAACACACTAGCACCCATAGCACAGTGAAACTTTGGAATGAATTGAAGCGTTGATTCGCAGAGATGGATGTAATTTTTTCCTCCAAACTTCGGTATACACCAAGACAGACACTTGAAAACCTTTTTTTCTCCCCTAATCAATGGGTACATAAAATGTATTCAGTAACTCAGTAAAAATGATCTGATCTCTTGGTGTGAAAAAGGACCTGCTGATTTAATTCATCTCCTTTGAGGATCTGTCAAGAGAGAAGAGCATCGTGTTTTGCTTCATGCTTTAACCTCTTCATATGATATCCTTCCTCACATCTTCTGTGCTCTCT
Organism: Lepomis gibbosus; assembly: GCA_029875015.1. Lineage (NCBI taxonomy): Eukaryota > Metazoa > Chordata > Actinopteri > Centrarchiformes > Centrarchidae > Lepomis > Lepomis gibbosus. The sequence continues at coordinate 6,642 of JAPMOB010219947.1, read as the reverse complement.
GCCCTTGTGAGGACAGCTTATGCCCTCAGCCTCCCAGTGGCAACCCTCATTAAAATCAGACGATGGGGCCACAGACTAGCAGCCAAAGCAGCAGGGAAATTCACCTTTGGGATATATGCTGGCCACAACACTAATGTTACCCTGCTTTAGGTCTACTGAAGGAATATAGCTTTTTCCCCTTCTCTACTCCTGACTGTTACCCACCCACTACTTCACTAACCATGAGTGATTGGAAAAGGAGAGCTAAACGGGTTGTCCTACCCTGCCAGAGGCTGTATTGATTTTCCTCCAGTCAGTGTTCATTTGATTGAGACCCAGCTATGTGAGAGTAAGGTGAAAGAAAGAGTGAGTGTGCTAGAGAGAGTATTGAGCTCCATTAAACTGAGGGAGGTTGCAGACACCCAGTGCAGAGCNTTCTCCAGTTTCAGGCCAGCTGCCATATGGGTGGCACACCACAAACCTGACCCACCTGGATAGCACCCAGAACAATGAACCAGTCTGAACTGACAACGGACCCGGTGCTCAATGCCAACAGCAGCCATGGAGACCTCTTTCCTGACAGGGCGTCCAATCACTCTTGTCCCTTGGGATGGGGGCTGAACGAAGGCCTGGAGGCTTGCGTCCTGGAGACTGCTGTCATTGTTCTTCTTACAGTGCTCATCATTGCAGGCAACCTGACGGTGATCTTTGTGTTCCACTGTGCCCCTTTGCTACACCACTACACCACCAGCTATTTCATCCAGACCATGGCCTACGCTGACTTGCTGGTGGGTCTTAGTTGCCTGGTGCCCACCCTGTCTCTTCTCCACTACCCAGCAGGTGTCCAGGAGCCTGTCACATGTCAGGTCTTCAGCTATGTCATCTCTGTTCTGAAGAGTGTTTCAATGGCCTGCTTGGCTTGTATCAGTGTGGATCGATACCTGGCCATAACTAAACCACTATCTTACAACCAGCTGGTGACGCCATGCCGGCTACGAGGCTGCATCACCCTAATTTGGGTCTACTCTAGCCTGGTTTTCTTGCCCTCCTTCTTTGGGTGGGGTAAGCCAGGCTATCATGGGGATATTTTTGAGTGGTGCGCTCACTCTTGGCCCACCTCTGCCCTCTTCACAGGCTTTGTGGTGTGTTTGCTCTATGCACCTGCTGCGCTTGTGGTTTGTTTTACCTATTACCATATATTTCGTATTTGCCAGCAACACAACAGGGAGATCAGTGAACGACGAGCACGTTTCCCCAGCCAGGAGATGGAGGCTGGTGAGGGGGGTGGGGGTGGGCATCATGGTGGGCATGGACCAGATCGGCGCTATGCGATGGTGCTCTTTCGCATCACCAGTGTTTTCTATATGCTTTGGCTGCCCTACATAATCTACTTCCTGCTAGAGAGCTCCCATGTACTGGATAGCCCTGCCCTCTCATTCATCACCACCTGGCTTGCCATTAGCAACAGCTTTTGCAACTGTGTCATCTACAGCCTGTCTAATAGTGTGTTCCGCCTCGGCATGCGTAGGCTCTCGCAGACAATTTGCTCCTTCAGCCACTGCGCGGCCGATGACAGGGACTTTGGGGAGCCTAAACCAAGGAAGAGGGCAAACTCATGCTCCATCTGAACGGATGACTTTTGCAGGATGAGGATAGTCCTGGAATTGAATGGGAAACATAAATTTTAACAAGCTTAACAGCTAGTTAAATTTCAGTTAAATTGGCAGGGTTTAACCAAACAGAAAACAATTTCTGTTGCATCAGCCTGTCGGCTGACTCCATTGATATAGCCTTGGTCACATTAAACCGTGGTTTATTGCATTACAAGCTTTTCAAGGATTTGGGTGCAGTGTCTAAACAGAGAAATTTAATGGCATGAGGGCTCTGTATGATGGCCTTTATTCTATGGTATGTGACTTAGCTTTAGATCGCATAGAAAGTAGTCTAGCCATGGCTTTCTTATCTTATTGTATGTCATCAGCCAGGTGAGACATAGTAGGAAGACAAAACTGTCAACTCTTAAACAAGAAATATTTCCTTAGACATGAAATGTGACTACACTTTTTCATGCCTGTCTGTTGTTGTGAATTGGATCAACCTTCTATTCGTTTTCTCTGTACTCTCTCTGACTGCCATTAGCAGAGATAAGATAACCTACAATTACTTGTGCTCACAAACCTGTGTAAAGTTTGTAAATGAATATTTGATTTTTTTTACTGTATAAACACACGCAGTGACAATGACGATAGCAGTTATGCTGCTGATAAATACCATGATGTATGGCCTTGACTGTTTTCTAGAGAAACATGATGTGGGCAGGTGAACAGGAGAGAAAAAATATCATGACATACCGGTCAGGTGTTCTGACCGGTATATCACCAGGCACATTTTTTTCAATCATTAGAGTGATTGGCCAATCGCCAATCTGATTAAGTATTAGCAGATTATGGTTACCAAGTGATTGGTGCACCCCTACTAAAAAGAACCTTATTTCCAGAATTTAGACGAAGGATGTGTCAGATTGATGCTGAGGCCTCTGTATTGAGGGTGGTGAACTGTAGCTCTTGACAGATAACTACCCAGTTTTTTTTTCCCAAGGTCCCCCCTTGCGCTTATGAAAAAGCCCATCAGTGCCAGGATTCCCACCATTGGCATGGCATTCCTGATATGGCTGTGTTATGAGTATTCTGCTAACAGTTTGATGCATGAGTGCTCATGACAGCCATTTCTAACCAGCAAATAAATATTACATCCTCTTTCCCTGTATATGGAGGGCCATATATACTGGGTAGAGAATAAAAAACAGAATTGCCAAAATAAAACACCATTATCTAATTATACATTTTATATTATAAAAAAGAAAAGGAATTTCAATTTGTATCATTTTACATAAGAAACCAAATTCTGTAAGTGACTTATGTGTCACTTAAAGGTAAGAAAATGGATAGCAGTGGTAGTGTAGACCTGACGATTTTAGGCTTGTTTTGGGTGCTTTGCATAAGTGACAAGTTATCTTTGTTGAATCTTACAGTGGATTTTATTTCCCAGCAGCGATGGACAGGAACTCAGGTCGATGTGATCTGACCTGTCTGGAGGTTGCTGTGAGGTTAAAACTTAACTGATCTGAAATTACATGCTTTCTTGTGATAAAGGTTTAAGGCTATCAGTAGCTTATCTCATGGTGGTTTGTGAAATTACAGGCTGGACAACCCTCATTACTTTTAATTTGTCCTACTCTCTCAGCTATACCAGTTCTGTTACTGATAAACATGTGTTTATCATAAGTTAACATAAGTGTTGACCTCAAACTACAGGCCTGAATGTCCTACAGACTCAATGCTTTAGTGAATGTTGTGAACACCGTACTGAGTGGGCACTTCTCTCATGGGGTTAAACCAAATTTTTGGGAGGGGGGGGGTTATAATAACTTGGTAACTGGGCTTGTTTGCCTTCTTTTTTCCATGATGTTTGTGCCCAAGAAACAGATGACAGATGCTGGGAAGAGCAATGTACATGTATTAGGAATGGATTTCTTAATGGATTGTTTGTAGACTTCTTCTTGGAGATGGGTAGTTAACTCCATTCTGCTAAAGGTTATAGTTTTTTTTCTTTTGTTCTTTATCTGTGCACATTCCAGCTTGGTAAAACCTGAAGACTGGTCTCCAGTCTAGGCCTTTTGATGTACAAAGTGCAGATGATGTGTGTTGTTAAGCAACGCACAGACTGCCTTTGGTTATGATTCTCATCCTTTGCAATACTCCACAGTATAGTCATTCCAGTCAATTCACCTCGTACATTCCCTTGATCATTGGATCAGTGTCAAATTCATTTTACATGAATACAGCCACGTACTATAGCCAATGACTTATACTGATTCCTCTCTTTGCTCATGTAGTAGTGTCATCTGTTGTTTAGGACTTGCTTGTGGTGTATGTTTGTCCCTGCTAGACACCAAGTGACACAGCAAACCCAGCCCCTTGATGTTGTAACTGCATTCTATGCTGCTTAACAAGTACCCTGTGTATGTCATTCCTCATTTTAAAGCTGCATGAAGTGATTTTTGACTACTAGAGGCAGAAAGACTAATATAATAAGTCATTATATTTTAGTGTCATGTTAGCAAGCAATTTGCTACTTACACATCCGGCAGAAATAGAGCTATATGAGCAGTTTATTCCAGGGTCTTTCTAGCCATCAGATGAATATAAGTACATTATTATTTTTAAGCCAAGATTTGGTAAACCTGGTCTTTTTTGGGTTATTTACGTGCTCTGCTTTCTTTACCAGCCACTCATTTATTTTGGCTCTCTACAGTTTCAGATGAGGCAGGTAGCCTATAGTCAACCTAAAATAATCATGTGCTGGGAGTGTCTTGCACATGGTTGACATTGTATGTGCTGGCACTGGTTTGGTTTTGTTGGTTCCATAAACTAAGATAACAATCAGCGAGGTTAAATCAGCTGTGTAAAGCTAGAGTATGGGGTATTCTTAGCGTGATCATCAGCATTCGCCACCATAATCATTTTCATAATATAATCAGGAGTTGTTTGAGTATAAAAATATATTGCTTTATGCAGCTTTAATGATTTACAGATTGTTCTGTATTCGTGCCTAAAGATGAATTTTGTATTACAAGCGGAAAAAAGATTGGTTGAGAAGTAATTATTATGACATGGACATACTATACTTTTAAAAACATTCTCCAGCTACATGAACTTGTCATTGGATTTAGTTTTCCATAACTTTGTGAAAGGTTACTTGAAACAAGTAATTCATTTATCACAGTCAATCTGACTTTTGCCTTCAAGTGGATACATGTTCTATTATCTGACATCTACATCATATCCGTAAGATAAAAGGAGACAGCAGATTTGTCTTGTGAATTCCCTTCTATAGCCATATGACCTGACATATATGAGGCATAACAGTAGGGAACCACAGCATAGTCGTGTCAAATACTAGACTACCGATAATATTTTTTTAATTTTGATAGCTTGTGTTTTTGGTGCTCCTTTGGAGCTTATTACTGTGGGGTAGTAGAAGAAATTTAGAGGCTCTGAATTAGTGCTGTATTATCTTCACAATGTGGTGACAAACAACAACATCATAAAGCAAAATTCTGTAACAGCCTAAAAAAATAGTACAGTTGTTACCATATAAACCAGTTCAAGTGGAGATTACAGTATTTGGTCAGAAGATGCACAAATATTCTTTCCTTTGGTGGGCTTTTTATTTGTAGCGGGTAATGTGAGATGCGTGTATTGGCTCAAGATTTCAAAAATCCATGAGCTAATGAATATTTAAAAAAAATAAATTGTTTATATATGTCTGTAATACACTGACCAAACTGAAGTGGTAGAAAATCAAAACTGTTATCTTGTTTAAACAAGTTGTCTTACTTTCAAGTGCATTGATTGAGGCTTTTTAGTAAAAAGAGTTTAATTACAGAATAATATGTATTTATTTATTAAGTTATGTTTAAATCTTTACACAATATACTGTATATGAGTATACTGTATACAAAGTGTGTGTATCTGTTTTTAATCTGCTGTACAGCCAAACAAATCTGACAAATTCTGACAAAGGTATGGCGCATCCATTTGTGTTAAAATAACTAGACTGCTGATGTTTTGAGTTGGAGGCAGAGATTGTTACATTACACAGTATCTATTTTTTTATTTTGAAATTTTGTCAAAGGCTATGGTTTTGTTGTTGCTGCCAACTCAATAAAGGTGAAAATAGTAGACATTCATATTTGTCTAAATGCTTTTGTGAAATATGTGTATTTCTGTACCAACAATCAAAACTAGCTAATGGAGATACAGGTACCAGCAGTGTGCTGGTATATCATTTCCTGTGTTATGAAAAAAGAGTTGAACAATCCTCTCAGTGACAAGGCACATTTCCTAAATGGAGTTTTAGGTATTTTTGTTTCCCGTAGTCCAGTCAGGGCACTAATGGCAAGCTTAACCGGCTGTCACTCAAAAAGGCCTAAAAGTACCCGGTTCCAAAATTTCTTAAAACCCAAAAATCAATAAGGTCTGAGCTTATCAATACTGCTATCGAGACTTGCAGGTCCTTTTAATGTAACGTTAGAGAAGAAAGCTAATTTTTTTTTTTATTGATGGCACTGAAATGCGGTATTAAACGGACCCGGGACTGTTTATAATCAGGCTGTTTAATCATTTCTCTCCTCAATCTCCAATCCTGTTTATTTTACACAAGCACAACTAACGTTAACTTGGCATTAGCCAAATCTTAAAAACAAGCTAAATAGAATAGTCTGTTTATAGCATAGACTGGTCTGTAGTCTTAAAATATCGCACATTGTTTTAAACTCAGCTGCTGGCAGGGACAAACCAGCCTCTCCTCCTTCATCCAGGTAACGTTACCTGCAGGGATTGAACAACAGCAGGAAGGAGAGGAGGAAGAGGAAGAGGAGGGACTGATACAGACTGATTTTTTTCCATCCATCCATCCATCTTCATCCGCTTATCCGGGGTTGGGTAGCGGGGGCAGCAGCTCCAGCAGGGGACCCCAAACTTCCCTTTCCCGAGCCACATTAACCAGCTCTGACTGGGGAATCCCGAGGCGTTCCCAGGCCAGCGTGGAGATATAATCTCTCCACCTTGTCCTGGGTCTTCCCCGAGGCCTCCTCCCAGC
>JAPMOB010219944.1:0-12239 GCA_029875015.1 Lepomis gibbosus | reverse complement strand
CCCGTGTGCTTTGTAAGGATGTAAGGACACAGATGACTGGATACATTTGTCTAGTTCCTTTTTTTAGCTCCGCATCAACAGCAGCAGGAAAACAGTCAGTACCGAGAATTGCAGACAAACAGAAGAGTCGAGACAATTCCCCCCGTCCAGGGACGAGTGGGTCACTTAACCTTAGGCACTGTGCTGTGGCCCGCCTAGCTTTGAGGACCTCATCTGCAGAGAGTTCAGCTCCAACGGTAGCATGAGATCTCAAAGTAATTAATAACATTATGTTCTGTAATTACCTTCTATGTGTCCCCCATGGCCCAAGGGAACAGAACTGCAGCTAATGGGAGTAATACTTCAGGTTTACAGCACAGCCACAGTGACCACGAGCCTAAGACTGACCCAATTATGTTTCTGCTTTGAGAGGAAAAAACTTCAAGCCGAAACAACAGCACAGCATGATCCTCTTGGTTATACATTAAAAAAAAATCCACGTAGATAGAAAACAGGTGTATACCAAGTGTGTACATTTATATGGTAACGTGCGTGAGACTGGTAATTAAAATTTACTACCGTGGCTCTCAGCCGTAGATAAAGTTCCTCTGGAGGAAGATGCTTAACCCATCAGTTCCCTCTCCCCACTGCATTTGTCTACCCCCTCCATCTTAATGAAAGGGGCACAGATAGCCGTGGGAATTTGCCTTTCCCGAACCTCATCATTAGTGCTGCATTTCAGCCAAGAAGCACAAAATGGAGACCGATGCAACATCACCGTCGTATTTGAATTGAACAGATCATATTGTTTGCATTTTTAGTCATTAAAAGAGTGACACGTGATGCTTTTATCTGTGAGGAAACCATTCAGCTCTTTAAAACATTTTCAGTTTTTCAGCACTGCTCAATTTGTCCCCAAGAACAAGTAAATGTCAAAACATATTACGATTCCTTTATGTTAAATATTTCTAATCAGTGTTAATCATGATGGTGTTTATAGCGTGTCATCGTCTCTGAGATTGTAACCACTTTCATAAGGTCAAATTAATCAATTTTTCCTATGTTAAATTAATTAGGCATTTGAACTTTTCTCATAACAATTGCATAATATGGAGTTTTTCTTATTTTTTGTGAAGAAAGAGAGCACTGACGAACTTATAACAGGAGTGAAACAACTTGCTCTCCACCCAAGTGAAGATAACCATTGACCAGAGTTGTATTATGGATGTCACATACAATTAACCCTAAGAAAAGTGCTTGGCGTTTGGGATCTTTTTGTCAGATTAAGGGAGAGCTGAGGCAGGCTCCAGCAGGGATACACTGAGGGCAAGGGTGGTGTGTCTTTGTGTGAATTTTAATGTATTTGAACTCTTTGGCTCATTTCTTTGATCTTAAGGCCCTTTTTTTAAAAGTTTCATTTCAGAGGACAGAGTAACAACAAAAACACCTGCACGGTGTATGTAACATTAGATACTATAAGGCTGTACTGCAAAGGGTTAAAATTATACTGAACATAAAGTAAAATGAGATAAATGGCCTTCCAAAAGGATACTGAGAGGCATTCAGTCAGCATGTCAAATCATTGCACCGGGTCTGCCCCACTAGATATGCTATGTAAATAGTGTTTGCAGTTCCGTTCATTTGTGTGCTTATGTTCCATTCGATTTACTGCTAATAGCCTAGCAGAGGAAACCATAGTATGACATTGCCAGGGACGATAATGATAAAACCCTCACTTGATCTTTCCATATTTGTTGGGATGTTTACTGACGGAGCAAGAGGCACCGCAGACCACCTAGGCTGAACACGAGACGGATGAAAATTGATGATGCCCCTGAACCATAAAGCTACTCAAAGGAAACAAAATAGAGCCTTGTGACCATGAAGACAAGTATGAAACTAAGGGATTTTACTGCTTTCATGTGCTTAGCCTCTTTGTTTCTGTACACTGCCTGCCCTTGGTGAGGGTTTCTGTTTATATTAGTATCTAAACTGAGGTGATCACACTTCACAACAATCGTAAATGAATTAAAACTGTGGATATATATATTATTATTATTATTATTATTATTATTATTATTATTATTATTATTATTATTATTATTATTATAATGCAGTCAGTCCGAAATTAATAGTACTGTGAAAAATATAAAGCTTCCAGTTTTGTCTGAGAAAGAAAAATTAATGAAGTGCCCGAATAGAAAGGTTTCATCCTATGAGTAAATGTTAATGGCACTTTCTTATATATCCTAAGCTTGATGTGGTCGACTTAGAGATTAGAATTCATCCTCTGGGGACCATGATTGTTCATAGCAAATTTGAAACTGACAACAGACCAAAAACTCAAAACATGTACTGACATTGTTTGTTTACATTATATGTCATTATCAGTTTATTAAAACTCCTAAAATCAATATCCGTATTGGCCTTTGGGCAATGCTGACTAACCAACCAAAGAATATGGATGTTGAAAAAGATCAAATCATACCTACAAAACTGTTGTGATGCAACATTACCTTAATTCCTTTATAATTTAGCAAGCAACCATACAGAAGCCACATTGGGATCTCAAAAAGAATGATGTGCTAATTAGGGCCCGAGCACAAAAGTGTCAGGGCCAATGGCTCCTTGCAGTGACAGTGGAACCTTTTGTTTTTGTAAGGATATACTTGTTTTAATTATTAAAAAAACTTGCTGATGATGCCACCCTCATTGGGCTCATCTATGGCGGGGATAACTCCGCCCACAGGTGGGAGATTGACAATTTGGAGACATACCATAAACCCAACAACTGGTTTGATGTTGAAAAAGTAACTGTGTCAACTCGACTCCACATTGACAGATCATTCCCAAATTTCACTAGTTTCACAAGAGACCTGTTCTGAGTACATCTACATGCTAATAAGGTGTACTGACAGCATAAGGTAAGCCTTGTGTGACAAACATTATTTGCTTTACATAAAAATGTCATGGCCTACGCTTGGAACTTAATGTATGATTAGTTAGTGAATTAATTACATTTCATTTTCAGATGTACAATTAGTACATGCTCTCCATAAAGGCAAGACTAGTTTAATTGTATAACAACATAGGACAATATGAAAAGACATTTTAAATAGAAAAAATAGTGAAATAGAAAATAAAAAAACAAGATAAAACAGGAGTGTAAAAGTTACAGTGCAGTGAAAGATATTTATCAAAAGCCTGAAATCTGATTCAATAAAAGGCAACAGCAAAATGAAAAGTTTTCAGCCTTGGTTTAAAAGAACTGAGAGTTTCAGCAGATGGCACTTTTCTGGGAGTTTATTCTACATACAGAATATGTTGCATTAAAACTGAACATTACTTCTACGTGCTTAGTTTTGACTCTGGGGACAGTAAGAAAACCTGTACCAGACAACCTGAGAAGTCTCTTAACCTTTCAGTGCTTTTATAAACCAACAGCAGCATTATAAAAACAATTATTATTATTATTATTAATAATAGTTTTTATAATGTAAAGTGTAAATACCTGTACAACAACACATATTGTGACCGCCTGCACCAAGTGTGACAAGAATATCTGTTAAGACCACACCTCATCTGCACATAAACTGAACAGATCTCTCTCTCACACAACAGAAAAATACATTTTTCAATTCAATGGCATTATAAGCAAGTTTTGAAAGCAATTTTGTCAAAGCCTCCTACTACAAATGGGTTAAATATTTAGACAAGTCTGCTTGTGGTGTGGTGTGAGCGCATGCACAGCGGCATGCCGGTGTTGTATGATACAAAAGTTGCTCAGGGCTGCTGTTTACAGAAAGCCAGATCACTAAGTGAAAGCACACAGCGAAATTATGTCGCAAAACTTTCTTTAGTAGGCTATAAATGAGTGAATGCCGTATACTGACGGATATTCTTTACCCATTTACTACGAGATCTCTGTATGAAAGCGCCTGTGTTTCTTGCTGTAACGTCTCATTTTTCGTTAGGGATTTAACTTTGGAATTGGCCATGTAAGTTACTGTGGTAAAGCCTTGATTTTTGATGCATAGCTAGGTGTACGGTAGGAAAATCTGCATTAGCCTATTTGTTTAGAATGTAGGGTTATAGCTAGGGATGTCCAGATCCAATCACGTTGTTTCAGACTCAATCGGAATCGGACGTTACTTCCCGATCAGGACTCGGATAAGTGTATATATATATATATATATATATGTGCTTTGCAAACACTGTGGCACTTTTATTTTTGTATTTGTTTACATGCCTGGCAGGAATTTTAAGTTGAGTTGCTATTTGTTTTTCTCTTAGACTTTTTTTTATATTTACTGTTGCACTAAAGTCACAAAGTGAAGAATTTATGTTATTGTTCAAGATACCTCATAGAAGTGCTCTGTTTGTTAAGAGTTGTTGAATGTTAAAATGAGGTGAATTAAATAAAAAATAAATAACATCCTAGATCTGTTTTTTCGCTCTTTATTCTTTTTTTAAGTATTATAGAAGTATCGGATCGGGATTCGGTATCGGTAGATACTCAAAATTAAATGACTCGGACTCGAGGGCAAAAAAAACGGATTGGGGCATCCCTAGTTATAGCCCATGCTTTTTTACTGAGGCAGTGATAATAGGCTACACATTTAAACTTACATTGTGATCTGCTTGAAGTGTTAACTCACTGTTGGCAGCTGGCCGCTTGGTCACTTTGGAAAACAAAAACTTCCAGGGTCAGGGTCGGTCTAGGGCCCATATTTGAGGCCCGTGCAGGGCTCTACATCTTTGTCTCCGTGTCACCGGTTCAGTTCTTCAGTCTTCACAGTACATCACTCTCTTTCTCTCTCTCTCAATTCAATGTCCTTTAGAAAAAAAAAAAACTTATTGAAAGTGATCTTAGGTTTCTGCTATATTTCTAAACGAAAGACAAACAATATGCATGTTTCGCCATGAATCAGAATGCTGTTACATGTTTGAACACCCTCACCAAGAGCCCGATACTCATGAAGATTCAGAGACGTGTCAGCCAACTTCCGGGGTTAAGAACATAACTGTCGCTCCCACTAAGGCAGTTAGAGCCTGTTCAACATGATGAGCTTCAATTCATACTATTTTTTAATAGACAGCACCATCATACACCTGCAGGGCCACCAGAGAGGCAACATTATTTATTTGCCATCAAGTGTGCAGGTAACAGAGGAAGGTAACAGCTGTTTCAGTGATTTCTGACACTGAGCCACCTCCTTCACTCCCACTCAACACCAAACACAGCTCTTGCAACCTACACTACTCGTTCCTTGTTTGAACACTAGCCAACAAGTATGCTAACCTTTTCAGTGAGCTCACACAGCAAATTTATGCACATTTGTTCTGTGTGCGTACAACAGCATTGTGTATTGATAAACAGAGGGTGACAGTGACACTGTTGGCACAGAGAGAGGGACATACATGCACTGTATTATCTAGTTCAAGCATATATTCAAGCAGATTCAACAGAGAGGGAACTTGAAATGTATAACAACCATGAGTTTGGACAGCTGGTTCACAGGTGCATCCATTTTGTATCATCAGGCTGGTGGTGGTAGTGGTGGTGGTGGCAGGGTGGTTGCTTGGCAGCGGCCAGCCTCTCACAGTGAGGCTATTTTGCTTGGAAATGAATCAAATCTGTGGTACTCTGATTGTTCCCTTAGAAAATAGGGCATATTGAGTGGACAAATCGCCGAGCCTTACACCTGCACCTGATACCCGTTCAGATCGTTTTCTGATTAAAATCAAATTAAACCTAAATGACTTTAATAACGAAATATACATGGCTACCATAAGGGAATACAACTTTGAATTTGAACTAGGATTTAAATTTTGCTAAAGCTTTGATATTCAGAACTCTTGTCATAGTTTTGTATAATACAGAAAGTTTTCATTGTTGTAAATAAAAGGTACACTATGGAGTTTAGTGCTATGTTTCCTACAAATGGGTACAATTTTGATCACTGCGACATATGCGCATGATGATGCATGTGCACCTTCACACTAGTCTGCTGATCTACAGGTGGCATTGAAGCACAAAGTAACACCAAGGGAGGCAGGGCTGCTAGGTAGAAAACATGGATGTTAACAATGCAGCTTAATAATTTTTCAAAAAGTCGGCTATGCAAATGTTTAAGGGAAGAAAATGCATGAAACTGCAGCAGCAGGGTGGTGCAGTGGTTAGCACTATCACCTCACAGCAAAAAGGTCTTGGGTTTGAACCTTGGTCGTCCGAGGCCTTTCTGTATGGAGTTTGCATGTTCTCCCTGTGTCTGTTTGGGTTCTCTTCAGGTGCTCCGGCTTCCTCCCACCATCCAAAGACATGTATGCTGTGTTAATCGGTCACTCTAAATTGCCCTTAGGTGTGAGTAGTTGTTTGTAAATGTGTGGCCCTGCGATGGATTGGTGACCTGTCCAGTGTCTTCCCTGACTTTCACAAGCCTAACTTTGTCTGTTTAAAAGAAATCTGCAGGGGGCACCTTTCAATCTGGCTTCCAATGTTTAACACTCACTCGTTCAATACTCAGTAACATCTGAGAAATCTACAATACACATTTTGCCAGCTTGATTACAAATTTTCAACTCCAACTCTCATATCTAAAAATTGTGGTTTGGGGAAAATATGATTGTCCTTTATATTAGAAACATACAATGTTGTGATGAAATCAAAAATATGCATTTCAATGCAATATGCCATATGCATCGTTCATGAAGAACACATCACCGGTTTTAAAGACCATATAGGGTATTCTGACGTCGAGTCAATAAATAAATAATTTTATTATCTAAATGTGTTGGATACCTGGTCTCATTTCTTTCTGTTGTGCAAAGTAAAATGATATCTATATTCGTGAGGGTAGTCTCAGTGAGACATCTGAATATGTATCTATGGGCTGGCCTTAAAAATGTTCTGTCCAAGTTTCTTTTTTCAAAGTTTGGCAGAGAGATAAAAAATATTTTGCCACCTCTGCTTGGGCTTGTCCCTTTCCTAGAGTTGCCCTTGTAGTTTTCTGGCTCTAACACTGCTGACTGATAAATGACCACAGAGGAGCCATCAGACCTGCGAGATACAGGCTCAGCTGAGTTGTTGGGTTGAATTTAATGGCTGTGCTGGGGACATTAAGGAGAAAGCATCCTCACAGCAGTGGCTACATTCTCTGGTACATCCTCTTGGTAATGGCTCCTTTTCAGCACAACACAAAGATGCATTTTTATATATTACAAAGCGAAGTTGCATTGTCAAATCATAAATACAGCATAATGCTGCTTTTGCCAATTCACTGCTCCTTGCTTGAATGGAAAAGGATGTGAAAAATGGTGTTGGCATTATCAATAAACTCCACCCATCACACACGAGGACGAGGACTGAACTGAAACTCTGTGATCCTGAACAATTTCTCTTTCTGCTGCCAGCTTCCTTTGTGAGCGTGTGGCTCTGATTTTTACTTGTTCCAAGACAGAGTTTTTTATGATCTTGTTAGTCTCCTATAATATCACTTACAGCATATTTATGTTACTAACTGGCCCTTTTTTGCCTCCCTATAGAGTGTTGTACTTCTTTATGCTGTCTTTGAAGTTAATTAGCATTTATTTTCCATGGAAGAGTACACATACAATTTAAAAAAAAACATAGGAAAACAATAAAGTGAAAGCAATGGGAGCCAAATAATATTACACACAAACAACATTAAAATGGATGCTTACTTGAATATAACCGTTCAACCACACTACAAGATGAAAGTTCTCATGAATTTGCTTTACGGTATCTATGTCTTTTCATATTGCTAAGGCGGTATCATGACCTGCAGTTCTAAGAAAAAAAAGAAGCAAGAATGAGAGAGGGTCTGCAACTTCAAAAGGGACGAGGGATTTGTGTCAAGGATTCTAATCAAAAATGACGTTATCCTTGCCCCAGGCACATATCTGTGAACTTGCTTATCAGGAAACCAGCCTGCAGTATAGAAAAACAGCTTGTTAGAGGATCCTAACAGGCAATAAGTAAAAGTGAATAAAAAAAAAAAAAAATTAACAGAACAGTTAAAAATACACAGTTGATGGATTCCATTGACACATTCTTGCCAGTGTCTTTTTTTATTATCTATTGTTGTATAATCATGCTCCTAAACACTTTATTTACAAGATATATGTAATGAATGGATAATGACTGTTGTCATTATTACAAATAATTAAAAGGAAATTACAACCTACGTCATCAAATACTTAATGGAGTAAATTCATCAATAACAATAGCAGAAAAACATAAACTTCCTTACCTCCAAGCTCAACCCACAAGGCGCAACTTCTAAGATCAAGAGAACATGTTCTACTGTAGACCAAAGACACAGAGCATACTCACACATCATCGCCTCACGCTACCACAATTTTTAAATTATTCTCTTTAATTTAAATAAAATTCCAAGCTGAGGAGAGCTTGGACTGTAATTGAAGACTGAGGTGTGTGACAGAACAGTGTGCCACAGGAAAACTTACTGTGTGGACAGTGTCACTGACAAGTACACCTACACTTTCTGTAAGAGGGACTCATTAATCCCAGCAGTCAATGGCAATTTCTCAGCCTAGAAATACAGAGATTTTTTTATTTTATTTCGCCACATGGGAAGTTGAAGCCTTATGCGACTGTCTTTACAGACTTGTTAAAGTTGCCATGCATGACTCTCACCGTACAGTATGTCTCATTACTGGTGCTGAAATCCTGTCCCGCGGAAAGATGCTCTTGGCCCAGGGTTGAGGGTGCCGATGGAAAAACAAAGCGCCTTGCCCTGCTGACACCAGACAAACTGACATCAGATGGAGCCTTGTGTTCTGCCTCGGGGGCCTGCTGGGCTGAACAGCTGTCAGTCGAGCCGAGGACAGAGCGAAGGGAAGCCCCAGGTTTACAAACAAAAGCATGAACAAACAAGCAATCAGAGCTGCACTGCTTGTGATGCTTGCTTAGTTCTTAACTTAGTAGAGAAAACTTTTGTAGAAATATGTTTAAATGAAAAACGTGTTTAGCAATATCAGTTGGAAGTTGTTGTTTCCTAATTTTTAAAGCAATACTCTACTGATAAAGATGTTCTACTAAAGAAAAGTGTATCATTACAGAGGCATTCCATTAGATGGAAGACATAATTTGACTAGTTGTAGTTGGTATTCAGTTTGTGTCCTCTGTTACCAATAAATTGTCAGTGATACGGATGATGATGCTCTTCTGTTGGGACAAGCAGCTGTGAGACAGTCATTTGGGAGCTGGTGAAGAAACTGTGATGAACAGGAAGGTCTATAAATTCACTTGTAATGGCTATTCACACAATCAAGGCACCTCCCTGCATTTATTTTGTGGATGTTATACATTCAGAGCATTTAATATTTTTCTTTCATCCCTCTCCCTATCCTGCCCTTTCTTCTTGTATCTTTTCAATAGGTTTGAGTTAAGCGATTTCAGGGATATGGACAGGATGAAATATAGGTTTTGGTTTTTCTGCCCATCCCCTCTCTCTCTCTCTCCCTCTCTTAGGGTGCAGTTACTGTGCCAGGCTCTGGGTACATTTCCTGGTTTAACAAGTAAATGGGAGTCTGCATTATTTATCATAATAAACATTATAATTCTAATTTCTTGCACATGCAATCAGCGGCACAGCACAGAATTCTGGACCCTGCACATAGGCATTCTCTATGCCTATGTGCACATCCACGGCTATTTATTCTCGTATATTTGTGGGCCCTCCTCACATAAGGGCCCTGTATACTCAGTCCCCCTTCTCCACCGTATGCCACAACCCTGCATGGGATATATTTTCAACCATTCTAATTACTCACAACACTAAAAGTAACACAGCACAGCTGTTTTCCAGTCAGAGCATGTGCGTCTCCCTCCAGCAATCCAGCAGGATGCGGGTAGAAACACATGTTTTCTATACTTAAGACTTGGTATTTTCCTATTATTTGTCCTATAAGTCCAACATGAAAAAGTAGGTCATTGGCCAAAGCCTTTCAGAATTACTCATATGATTGTTTCTCCTGATCTGCTGCCCATATGGCAAAGATATTGTTAGGTTCAGTCAACTGAAACACTTCGCTGAGGTCAGGAAAATGTCATCCTGGATAAGGTTGTTGTCATATCACTTATTGCTTTGGCATTTAAAATAAACCTTACAATATGTTTGAACAAACTTCCAATGCTGTCATTTGTTCTGAGAGGGATAGGTGGCAGTGGACTTCAACAGGTAAAATGGTGAATAGATATAGATATAGTGGGGTATGAGGTGTGTCCTATCATATCATATTACTACCATATTATTACAACATCACAGGATTGATTCCGCCTCACTTGCTATATTGTCAATTATCAAATAAAGGGAAAAAAGCCACAAAACAATTAATAATAATAATAATAATAATAATAATAATAATAATAATAATAATAATAATAATAATAATAATAATAATAATAATAATAATAATAATAATAATAATAATAATAATAATAATAATAATAATAATAATAATAAAATAGGAATGACATGCAATCAAGGTCTGGGATCAGTTTCTTTGCTAGTGCTTTGGATATGCCATGGCCAGCTGGGCCCCCAGGATGATACGAAGAAAAGGAAGAAACCGCTCTCATATTGTATGTTGTTAATCTAATTCAGATGAAAAACACCCTTGTGAACTCAGCTGTATTGTCTGTGGTCTGACTCATGCTGTGTTTGCACAGAGACAGATGAAAGTTAAAATATAAGAAAGATTTTTGAGCATTAATATCACCAGGCAAGTCATGATTGTGTAACTGCAGTAGTGTTTTAAATACATAAGTGATTTTTTTAGGGATTTCATATGTAGGATATAGCTGAGCTTTCAAAAATAAACCCTACATGCAGGTAATGAGCTGGCTATTGTAAGAAAGGTATCAGCGTGTTTGCTGTGCACTGGTGCACACCAGAGACAGAATCAGAGTGCTATGGCTGTGATTTCCCCTTTGAAATTCTGCTATGGTGAATGTCAGGCTGCCTGCTTTGATTGATTATGTTGCCTTTTACTAGACTATCCCAGTGCCCCATCACTATCCAGAGGAGGGAGTGCAGTGAAATACGACGAGCAGGGTGGTCTGTGACATCCAGGGATTGTCACTGGCTATTTGGCTCTGTTGTTTCTGTCCTCGTCACCACACACCACTCTCAGAATAATGAAGGTTTGCATCTGCTCTTTTCCCTCCTCCCTCCCCGTCTCCCCTGCAGACAGACACATGTTTATACAACGTCTACCTGCTGAGATCAGACATGCTGAACATTGTGTGGAGACTCTCCCTCAGGACCTCTGCCCACCACCCTTGGGAGCACACCTAGGATGCCTCCAAACTTTTTTTCACAGTGCACCCACACTCAAGCTGTGGAATCTCTGATGACTAAGTCCTGACCTTAGCCTGCTGAACTCACAACTGGAGGGAACCTCAAGAGGCTATGATGCCCTAATAGCTACTCAGCAGGAAGTGTACAGAGGGCAAGATTATGTTTTACCATTTCTATTCCTGAGGTGGATCTGCGTGGAATTAGAAATTTGCTCAAGGTGATGTGATGGAACCCAAGTGTATTTCTCCATGCACCTTACAATTTCCAAACTTTCAAGGTGAGTAGCCGGCACACATGTTATATTTAATTACATATAGATGACAAACTGCTAATTTCAGTGCTGACCCACAATTACATCTATTGCTCTCATTGATTTTGCTGCTGCCCATGAATAATTCTACATGTTTTCCAGGAGTGTGGTTGGTTCAATAATTTACTGTGGACAGCACTGAAAGAGTGTGAGAAAATGCACAATAGTGAGGTACACCATGGGTAGCTAATTATAGGCCCAAGGCAGACAGTTAATGGTACTTATAGCCGCAACAACACAGGAGAACAAATCATTAAGTGCTGACTGAACCAGTTCCCTTAGCTAGGCCAATTTGATTTGTAGCTGAAAAATCACAAAACCTTATTTTATCATACCTTGCCTGTAGGTATCCCTAAGGCTGATTATTTTAGTGAATGATTTGTACATTAGTGATAAATTACAGAGGGTCTAAACAAATGTTCTTATTTGACATTAACATTAAAACGCAGCATTTACATGTTGCATATTAATTGAGATAACAGCCCATTAGCTTAACACATAATGAAAAGCTATTTTAATTAGAGTTATTAAATTAACTTTCTACAAATGTTTCATAAAGGAGGGAAAATAAAAACCCTGTCCATGAAGGCTTCTGTATTTTG
>JAPMOB010219942.1:0-10971 GCA_029875015.1 Lepomis gibbosus | reverse complement strand
CCTGCTCTTCATGAAAAGCGCTGTGAGATAACTGTTGTTGTGATTTGGCGCTATATAAATAAAATTGAATTGAATTGAAAAAGTTCTTGGGTTAGGGTTGGTTTGTTAGTACTTTACACAGTCATTCACTAATTACTTTTCCAAGTAGTCACTGTGCCACCAAACATTTAGCACCTCTATTTTTGCTGGGTGATTTTCTGATCTAACTGGGTACTTGGCTTCAAACTAAAATGAATAAATAACTCAAGAAATTAAGTTGTTAGGGCAAAAAATTTGGAAAATGTCAATAAGAGTGATAGAGAGGGCACACCACTTTGAGAGGATTAGTTTTAAACAGTCTGTGTCAGTTGTGTTGACTTTGTGTATATAGGCTATGTTTGCAATTCTGACCAAGTAAATCTCCTTGGATGGGTGATAAAAGTTAAACCTGCTACACTTTGGATAGATGTATACAGGCACTTACAATTTTAACCTGCAGAGATCTTATGCTATATAACATAAGTACAGTAATTAGTACAATTCATGATATATGTTGCCTGTAACAGATTAGAAAATGCCACAAATTGAGATATAATACGTTGACATTGATTACATGAAGTGAAGATAATTGTAAAGACAATGGTAGGAAGGGTTTGAAATATTAATTCACGTAATGTTTCTCAATGGCACTAAAGTTATTTCAAGAAATATCATAATCCTACTGATTCTGGATGAATTTCAGCAATTAGTTATGCTTTGCTGTCAGCAGTATGCAATTTGCTTTCATTAAAACTGATTGAGGTATCGCATTTCTTTAGATCATGTTTCAAAGCATCTGGGAGAATAAATTGAGCAACTGTCAAAGTGGTGCTTCAACATTCTGCTTTGCAAGATAACTATGACACACTGCTCTCTATTTAACTTAATGAAAAGATATGTATTTTCATGAATTACAAATACCTGCATGTTTAATTCATTCAGTGTAATCATCATGAAAGCTATTTCTTTTCAAAGCACAATTGCTATGCAAAGCAGTAAAATTCTTAAACACAACGCGCTGTGAAATTATGCTCTAACCTTGCTCTGAGCAGTCACTTTGTATTTCTGTGATTGTGTTGTCCCTGTAAACCCTTTTGCAAGGATGGAGGGATCTGATAGGGGCAAGTTTGTTTATTAGCAAATATAGTAATATTAATAAAGTTATTAGTATGACTAAAATAATCAATAAAGATGAATTATTATGGGGCACCAGCCAGAGATCATGGGCCAATAACTAAAACATGAAAACTATTTTATATTAATACACTGAACAGTGTAGGGTGAATCCATGCAATGTCCAGCACAGCCATCTGTTATTACACACATATAGACAACTGCTCTTGAAAAGGTATAAAATGGTTTACTTAAAGCAGCTATATGTAGTTTTTCAATGAAATCACTTATCAATAAATCACTTTTTACTGCTAATTTTTCAACAGGCGTTAACCTTAGATAGAAATGAACCACAAACCGGTTTTCTTTGTAGCCACTATTCTTCTTTTTATGTGAAGGAATCGGGTCGGGTTCAACAAAAACAACAACAAAGTTTTATGTGCTGAAGCCCATCAGGCCAAACGAGAGTCAAATCTACTTAGGATGAAAACACGATCAACTTCAGAAAGGATTGAGAGACCTCTGTTTTGTTTTAAAACTGGTAAAAAGACACAGAATTTGGCTTCCATCCTATTGGACATACAGAAGAACACTACTGTAAAGCATGTGAAAAATATTGTGATTTTGTGCTTTAGTTGTGTCAAGTTAGGTAATGTTAGCTCACAGGCTAACACCCAAGAGGTTGCTAACGTTACCCTGTGCAATATCCTATAGTTGCATGGCTTTCTATATTACTTCAGCAGCTAACACAATCCATAATACTATCCTGTGTACTACCAGTATTATGTCAAAGCTTTAATTTTAGCCTGCAAGAAATTATGTAACGGTACAAAGTGTGGAGCAATTTGTTACTAGCCTGTAGTGATGCATGGCAGGGGCAGCCAGCTCAGTTAGCACAGCCCTACCGCTGTTTCTTTAGTAACATTAAATTTAGATTTCTTGCCGTATTACTGATACTCTAGTAGAAAGTTTCACCACCGTGTCAGCCGCTGTATCTTGCGTGACCTACGTAATATACAATAATGCAACATATCAGTGCTGATAAAGTGCTAATATCTACTCCAACAATAAAATGCACAATAAAAGCATTCAACAATTAGCAAGAATGTGATGCAGGTTGTGTGTGTGTTGGGGTGTCAATAGAGGGGTAGAGCGAAGGACAGACCCACAAAGCTTAAACAAAGGGGTAGGAACCAAAATGCAGGATGCACTCTACCTGACCTTACCAAGATGACTTGGAGCACATCTGAGGTAGACTACCACACTATCTGTGGTACATGGGGACACAGGAGTGGATTGTTACTCCTGTCCCATCCTAGTCCCACAAAGATACACCTGTCCCGTCCCAATCCCATGACAGAGCAAAAGGAAAAATTGCTGTCCCATTACAATCCAGGAAAAATGACTCCCATCTCATCCTTTTCCAGATTAAAAAGTCAGAAAAAAATGTTTATTCGTTAGAACTCCATATTTAGTAAAAAATAATTCATTATTTCCCATAGCAAAGTAAAAATCATAACAATGGAGCTCATGTTACACTAACAAACCTATCTCTGCCCAGACTCTCTGTTTCCCGTGCAGCAAGTTAAGACCTTCACATAGGAAAAGTAAAGTGCAATGTTGAAGCGGGTCACCTCCTGTGGCAACTGAAGTTTGCAGCAGAAAGGCAAGGCAGAAACAAATGCACTCCCTCTTATGGACTTCGAGACATCATGGCCACTCCACAGGAAACTCCTGTGTTCCTATTGGGCTCGTCCAGTAGGAATCCAGGATTTGGAATCAACTTAAATCTCATACTCAGGCGCAATTTAACAGACCAAAGGGATTTGGGGGCTATCTCTTTTTTCAAGGCTTTTCATACATGAAAGCCTCATTGTTAAGGCGTTGGATTTTACATGCACATTTTTTCTTTGTTCACATAACTACTTCTGCAGAGAAATAATGCTGCTGATGATAAACAAGAATTTGTTTAATAGCATTGCCATGAACCTTGCCTTAGTAAAGAAAATGATGACCTCTCAGGCACTCACAAAAGCATTTTCCCCCAACTCCCCTACTTTCCCTATGAGGAAAGACAGTTAAGTTCCTTCCCTTTCACAGTCAACTTGATGTTATCTTACAAACCAATTTTTCTTTTATAATTGCCCATTGCTTTGTTGTCATTTATTCAGAGGGGACCTATTGAACAGAGCCTCGGCAGATGATGAAACTAACAGCAAGTGCAAACGCTAAATTATTCGGGAACTGCAATTACAGTCAAGACACAGCCAATGATTGTGTGCAGCACAATTTACCATTAAATTACACACAAGACAAAAAAGGTTTAAAGTCATTTGGTGACTCTGAGAAGCTACTCCAACATATATTACATCCCAAAATATGGAAGTGCTGGAAAGATTGATAATCTTATCGACAATTTTGCTATTAGAGCCTTACTAAAGTATCCTGAGTTCGTCCTAAGGGTGGTACTACAAGAAAACTAGGGTCAGAAAAATCTTTATGGTTAATTTATCTGGAAGCATACATGTTATGGCACCCGGCAGCGCTTGTAGAAGCAGCAGCCAGAAGGTCCTTCAAGCTTCGCTACACGTTTGTTTTTTATCTGTTTTTTTTTCTGGCTTTATTGCCAAAACATGTTACCTCTGACATAAGTACAGTCATTGGAGGTTGAAGATGGTGTTTTTGGATTAAAGAGCAGCAGACCACGATCCACCCAGCCCAAACAACCGAACCAGGCACCACGGTGGGTGCGGTGATCGCTCAGAGGAGAGGAAAGAGAGCCAGGAGAGGAGCCATGCTGGCCCAGCTTGGACTTTATTCTGCTCCTAACGTGCCGGTGTGGACAAAATGGGAATCATGTTGACCAAGCAACGGAATTCAGAAACTGTTGTGCCTAATTAAATATCTTTCAAGTGAATTACTGATATCCAACACACAGCCTAACTAGCTAACATTACCATTAAGTGAACAAGGTTTACCATTCAGAATGAACACCGGTATCAACACCAGGGGGAAACCAGGGAAGACAAGACAGTGTAGGCTACTCTTATAATTCACTGATTTATACAAACTTTTAACTGTTTAACAAAGATTTTTGCTTTGGAACTATATAAAATAAAAGCACATTAAAAGCAAGTACTATAACCACAACTGTACACAAACAATGTAATGTCTATTTAGAACAATACGGCAACAGTCCCCTTTCATACTACTTCTGTAGTTTATTTTTCAAAAGTGCTTATAGGTTTTAGGAAATAACTCAGTGGAGAATGGTCTGTAAGCTACATCACGAGCCAGATAATCCTCGATGTACTTTAAACCTATACTCAAAAAAAAACTACTTTAAACCTTTACTCATTACTAATAACTTTTTTAAAGCTACGTGTCCGACATTTCCAGCGCTGTGCTGTGGTGTTCATGAGGGAGAGCGAGACGAGTGAGAGGATGTGTTGCAAGAATGCGCCACGGTGCTGATTTGCAATCAAATAAGATTTTAAATAGGCCTAGTAAAATAAAAATGAAAAATAAAATCAGTATGTGGTGTTCAGTGTTGATATTGTGGCGGGCCACCACAAATAAATGACCGTATTGGAAACACTGCCTTTCCTCTGTCTCTGCAGCTCTGTTTTTGCTGTTGCAGTGGTCTGAGTAACTGGGACCAGAGGGCTCTGTGGGTGTGACTGGCACCGGCTGGCTGGCACCGCTAACCACACGTGCACTTGTGGAGCTTCTCAACCCCGAAAAAGTTTGACCACATTTTCGATTTGCCATCAACTTTGGTAAAACTGCAAGTATTCAAATTCTACAGTTGATTTCTTGCCTCAAAACCAAACCAAATAAATAGCATACAGAAATCGGCGTTACTTTACGCTTCTTGGGTGAATGCTTTTTCTTCGCGAGTAGTTGAAGCGATACTTCCCCCAGCACTTCCTGTAGTGCATTGCAATTAGAAATAAACAACTAGAAATGTTCCTAATATGAAGATTGCTATCTCTTCCTTAAATGGCATCTATGTAACAATGCGTCGACCATGAAATTTCACGTCGGCTAATTTTTATAGTTGACGTCGTCAATTACATCGACTAATCGTTGCAGCTCTAAGCATGGCACATGAGAAAAGCTAATTTATTGTCCACATTTTAAAGGGTACATTCCCCTGGGAGCATGTATTTCTTGTGTACAAGAGTAAATGCTGTCCTAATGATGCCTCTAATGAAATTATCAAGAAAAAAAAATTGTGACTGTAAGCTATCCGGCTAGCTAGCTGGATAGCTAGCCGGATAGCTAGCTAGCCACTGTGATGCAGCTGAGCCCTCTTGATAAGTGAACTAGCAATTGAATATTTGAATATTCGACCATTGGATACACATTGAATTTTCAATTTTGAGATTTGAATACTGAAGTATGTGAAGGCCTGACCTCTGCTCACAGCAGTGAACATAAGGCTCCAGTTCAAATCAAAGGCAACACACAATGAAGCCCTCAGCTGTGTGGGAGGACTTTAAATTGAGGGATGACAACTGAAGTGTGGCAGTTATGACATTTGTTAATTTTACAATTGTTTAATTTTAATACAGATCAAAACAGTCAACTAGCCAACATTTTAAACTTAGTCATTAAAGTGTAGGCTGCAACAAACAGACATCAACATAATGAATTTAAATAATTATATTAGGCCAATTGTAGAAGAAGAACATTTTGTAGGTTATGATTAAAGTTAAAAGTGAACTTAATAATGTGCATAATAATGTGTTGTTACTTTCCCTACTGGACTCCCACCCGGCTAAACTATTTCTATATTCTGGACCAGCTCAGCTCATCCTCTCACCCTCTGGACTACGTTTCCCCCCTGCTCTGCACAGCAGCAACTGACCTGGTTTTGCAGCATCTAGTCCTCCAGACACCCATCAACCCAGCAATAAATATTCCTCTTTTATCTAACTCCTGCCTCACTTAGTCTGGCACTTGGGTCTACTAGCCTAGCCGTAACAAAGTTAAAAACAAATTCAGTAACAATAATTTCCTATTATAGTATTTCACACACATACATACAAGCTCGTAACCGCCGTAATCTCTCCCCTATCTGATTCTCCCTCACTCATGTCGTTGCCAGAATTTCTTGAGCATTTATCCTTCTTCTGCTGTTCTGCTTCTATCCATCAAATACATAAAATGACAGCCTGTTTAACAACAGACGTTTAAACAATCAGCATAACATGACTGCTGAGTGGACTCCCCAGCCGGCAAAGCTTCAATTATTCACTGTAAATTACTATTGAAGTGTTGAAGCTCAAAAATGACATTCAGGTCAGCCTTTCTATATAGTAATAATGATCCACAATTATGTAAAATTGCACAGTTTTATGTCAAATTTGATTTTAACTGATCCGGATCCAGATTCCTTGTTAAGATCAGGTGTAAATGAGATCAAAATGAGTGTAGCGGAAATCATCAGAATCACGCTATGTACTCAGTGGATGTCTTGATGGCAAACAATGTGTTGGATGAAAACACAGATGGTCTGACATTGATCTAGACCCCTCTATTTGATTGGCAAAAAAAACTTTGTTGATACAATACAATCTGATATCAGTTGGTGGGTTGTTTGGCGCCTGTCAATCTAATATGATCAAACCACAGCCACACGGTCACATTGGCTAAAGCAGACTGGCTGAGTTTTCAGAATTAAACTCATAAGAAATAATAAATAAAGTTTTTTTTTTCTTTGATGTTTCTTATTTAGTCATGCAGGGGCTTTAAATCAGAAAATTACAATTATTCTTCATATAAACTAATAATTGGCTGTGGCATTGCAGCCACATGTACTTAAATTACTTTTAAATGTTCTCAGACTAATTGATGCTACAATCACTATTAGGATACACAGTCTCTTTATTAAGCCATTGGAATGAGCTACCTCATTTAACCTTTTTTTAAAAGTAAAATGCCCCATACGAAAAGCTAAGTAAACATGTATCCAAAATAGTCAAATGCAGTTAATTACACTGCCTTGAAAAAAATTATATCCATCAGCAAATTGGAAAGTTGTTCCAGAAAGAGAAAAGTTCTTTATTCTATTACAATCACATTTGATTTAAGAAATAATCAATCATTGTGACAACCTGTGTATGGGGCATACTTAAAATGAATGGGCAATAAGCACTACCTGCAATATATTTAACATTTTGTCCGGGACAGCTGTCTGCAGCTGAGAGAGGCAATAATGTAAGCTTCAATTATGTGGACCATTAACATGGATAGCTAAACAATGGGAGGGTTAGAAATAAATGTACGTCAAAACAAGCAGTATAAAGAACCATTCAGTCAGCCCATTTACCACTGAAAAGTATACCCATGGTTTAAATGCCAAGTTATACCCTGCAATTTACTTGCTTTAGTTAGTAATTCAGTTCAGAGAATGATAATGAAGAGATTCTTTTTCCTGTAAGTGTATTATTCAGATTATAGGAAATGTAAAATAGCTCTTTTTTAAGTAATATCCACTCGATTGGATTTCATGCAACGCAGAATTAGAGGATGATTGGAATAGTTTTCAATTAGTGCATTTTCACAACTTGTATTTTAAATGTAAAAACATCAAAACTATAAGAAAAAACAAATAATACACAAGTGTATAACTACCAAGATCTCCTTCTGAAAGGCAACCTCTAGGCGATGCTACAAAAGCACTGATAAATGCATTAAGATAAAACAAAAGCCGAGGCTGATTCTTCACCCAATCATTACAGTCATGAAGCCAGCTACTAAAGGGAAAGGAAATCAGGGCCCATCGCTGTTCATCTATCTGCCAGGGAGCAAGACAGAGTGACAAATGGTCGTCAAACATAAAGGAACACAGCTCAAAAGCAGAGTAAATCAGCTACTTCAAGAAGGTGTTAGCAGTGTTTCCTTGTGGCCCCTGGGGAAAGCTGAAGAGAGCGTTCATCAGATCATACATCAGAGGGAAATTAGTTATTTACACAGTGTCTTGAGGAAAGCCGCCAAATGAAAATAAAATGTTGAAAAAGAAGGAGGATTTGAAATGTGTAAACATACAGTAGGGGAGTAGAAAATTGCAAACCCAAAATGGAATAAATTTACAATAAATATGATGCAGTGGTGCGGAAGTACTACAGTGCAGATAACTTCAGTGCTGGTGACAGAAGAAAACTAAACAAGGTTCAAATATTCCACAAAACACTGCAGTGTTTGTCTGATTTTTAAATGATTAAAATGCTAAAGGTTAAAAATGCTACTTTCTTAAAACAATGAATGTTTACTTTTCATGTGTATGTGAGGCAAACTTTATTCTGCAGTGGATCGGCAGGTGTATTACATACTTTTTGTGTGATGCTGGGCTGTTAATACCTAGCAACCAACACACATATTTTCCTGGTGTAGCCCTTTCTAGTTTGATGTCTTTATGCTATATGTGTTGAGACAATATGTCAGGCTCTTTCTCAGATCCAGTTCAGCATAGTCAGAGGGGTCAAATGGCTCCAACACATTTAAAACAATCGCTATATCTGAAAATGACAGTTATTTATTAGATATATAAAAAATCTCAGCCAAACTTCTACCTCTGAAATTATGTAACTTATAGGTTGATAAGAACATAATAAGTTAATAATATTGTTTCTCTGTATCAGTTTATCATCACATATCTTGTTTCAGCTGCTGTTAACAGGATTATAATAATCAACGTAAACAGCACATGCTTAAATGAAAGATAAATGTCATAAAGATCAGTGGGATATATTGATATGTTATGTTGAGGATTTTGTGTACATGAAAGGATCCAGAAAAATTTGAGGTAAATCTAATTTTAAAAAACCTGTTTGAAAAAAAAGGCTCTAAAACAAATTGCTTAGATTGAATTTACTTTCTATTACATGCATACCTTTTCCCACCAGACATATGTGGCAGCTATTACTTAGAGGATGGTGGGAAAGTCACATAATTTTGTGAAATTTGCTCCATACATTGAAAAAATGAATGTACATAAGAAATGAATGGGTGGATGATAAAATTTCCTCCGTGGATCAATTTTAAACCACTAATTTAATTCAAGCCTGCCATCCCAGGAGTACCTCCTCCACACCTGGCTATTACAGTTTAATTTTCTAGGCCCAACTGAGCTCTCCGCTTCATCCATAACCAGTGGCTGCTTTGTTGAAAAAGAATAACAAAACAATATGAACGCATCCCACAGCAATTATACATAAAAACACATCCTGCCACATGTCTAGATCAATAACGTCATATGTGTTACTGACAGGAGATAACATCAGCTGCAGAGACCAGTGGACAGAGACACACCATTTACTATATAATTACTTAATCTACCAAACATTGGATTTAAAAAAATGTCATATCAATTCATTTTAGGGTTAGAAATGCTATTATCTTGTATCATTTAATGGTTTTCCATGACATATTCTTGAATTATCATTGCTTTTTCAGAAGGACTCAGTTCTCTTTTAGCAGAGCTGGGAGTCAGGCCCTCATAACTCGATCAGTGACAGAGCCACTAAAGATTTATGAACTTTGGCTCTTTCAACTGAATAACCAAGCAATAAGGAATGCTCAATTTAAAAGAAAAATCCAATGTAAAATAACATCCCACACTTTGATTCTCAGAATCAAAACTCAGAACCAGAAATACTTAATTGATCCCCAGGGGATCCTTTTTTGTCGCTAGGTTTAGCAGTGACCACAATTGTGGCAGCTAACTCAATACTCAAATATAATGAGGGTTTAAAAGATATATAATGGCTATGTTAAACCTGTGAATAGTCCCAAAAACTCTACTCTGAGAACCTTACATACTCCTTTTGATAATAAGCTTGAAAAAAAAAAGTGTACACTACTGGTGGCGTTAAGCTCTGAGAACCACATTAAATCCTGTTCTTCTAATCAGTTCTATTTTACAGTATTCTTAATGCAAAACTACTTCATATCTCAGTCATCCGAGGGCTTGAAATTAGCGACGACAGGGAGAGAAAAACTAGAGTGCTTACATCTTAATGAGAAAATTCATTTGAGCGAGACTAATTTTACCTGACATCATTTTTACAGGGCAAATAACCATTGGCAAATTAGGGCAAGCTCTGACATTGTGCACACTAACTTGTTGACAGTGTATGTTCCAGCATACACTAAAAGACCAATCCCACTACTAATTACATTAACCTAGCTCTTGTCCAAAACTAATTCTGTTCACACAGACTTTTTGCTGTCAAACCAGGTGCAGTCACATTAATGCTCTCGGGGATCCATAATGTAAAGTTATGAGTAGATAGTAATACATCTAGTAACTGCTGGGACAGACAGGGAAAACAAGGTAGACCAGGATGTTTTCATCTTTATGCATAAAGTCTGCTGGACATATACATTAACTTTTAATACACTGCTGGGTTTAGGCTTTCATATGAAAGAGGTGGAATTATGATTTTTGGCTTTTTCCCTCTCCTTTATTGAGTTATATATCTTTTTTTGTGCATGTAACAGGTTTGCATAGTGAAAAAGCCCAAAGTCCAGCCCAAAGGGATTTCCCATCTCCCACAGAAAGCTATCCTCTGAACCGCTTGAAAACAGCTCGTTTGTAGTCCAGCCCTTCACTTCCTTGACTTGTGTTGTCACAATGAAAACGCGTCATTAAGCTTACCAAGCAGCTGGTGGGGTCAGGCACGCGAGGCCCTTTGGGCCGACTCGCCTTGGTTTGGGTTTCCATTGTAGAAATGTTGGACCTCTGTCGAGATTCCAAGCGAGCTGAGGGATACTAAAATGTAACGTGAAAACACAACAGACTGCTGATTGGTCAGAGAGAATATTCACTAT